>JASEVX010000008.1:17243140-17329689 GCA_031761405.1 Serripes groenlandicus | reverse complement strand
TCTCTCTCTCTCTCTCTCTCTAGGGATTGTGAGTTCGAACCCCAGCTCGGCCAACATTGTTTCTGACGTGTGACAAAAGTCATTGCGACAAGCGTCATTCTTCTTCCACCAGTTGGCTAAAAGTATATGTGGAAAAGCAGCCCGTTGCTTGGAAAGAATAGTGTGTGGAGTACTGGTGTGCGAAAGCCGGGGCAGGGCACAATTTTTAGCCCAATACTGGTTTGTTTAACAGTCGTCGTGATATAACTTAAATAATGTTGAAAACGGCGTTTAACCCCAATAAAACAAACAAAACCAACTAAAATTAAAAAGGCCATTAAATAAATAAATGACGGAAAATTAATACTGCGCAAATATCAGTTTCTGAACAGTATATACAATATTGTAACTTAAACACAACAATTATTTTAAAACCCCAAACATACAATGAAACAGTTATAATGTCATATATGAATCAAAAATGGGGAAGGTCATTTTCAAAACGTATAATGATTACGTTTAGTTTGTTCGTCCTGGTGCATCTTCCAACCATACATTGATATGGAAAGAAAAAAGTGTTTTTAGAAATAATCCATTTGAAAAGTGAACATATGTTTTGAAAATTAGTCGTATGATTTTCATTTAAAGTCTGTCATAGAACCTGTTTCTGTTTGAAAGTTAATATATCCTTGTAAACAAAACGTCTATTTCGCTTCGTTTTAAAATCGATAAATCGTACTAATAATAAATGATGTGAATTAAATGATTTCCTGTCACAAAATTACGTGAATGATACGCTTATAGAACCTATTTTATTTAATTTAGTTTTCAGCTCAATATGGGTTATTGTCATCGCCCTTTGTCTGCCGTCCGTCAACTACTTCTCTTCTGTAACCAGTGGTCAACTTCTTCTCTTCTGTAACCAGTGGTCAATTTGGATGTAACTTCACAGAATGCTTCCTATGAACGTCTTCACCAATTGTCTTCATTCTCTTTGGGATCCATGACAACCGATGGAATAAATACGTTAACATGTTTCTACTCCCAAACTAGTTGGCGTATTTTCAAATAGATTTGTGGTAAGTTTGTTGACCCTCTACTAGATTCCTTCAATCATTGTTGATTAGTCTAAAACATTGCTGACATGGGACTGGCGGTTTTGCGTTATACGGCTATAGTAAAAACTTAAAAATCTTCTTCTCCGAAAATATCTTGCGGATTTTCAAATCCTGCTTTCAAATTCCCCAAGCCATATTGATTGGTGGAAAAACATGGCTGCAATGGGGCTGTCTGTTTTTCATTTCATGGCTATAGTGAAAACATGGCTACCCAGGGGCGGGGTTGTTTTGTCTTAAATGACTATAATGAAAGCTTTAAAAAATCTTCTTCTCCGCAAGTATGCTGCCTATTTCCAAATAAGTTTGTAAAATGTTCCCTCTACCAGATTCTTTCAAGCCGCGTTTATTGGTCAAAAACGCATGGCCGCCAGGGTGCTGAGCTGTCGTGCCCTATATGGCAATGTACAATGTAATATGATCTGATAAGGAAATACATGTCTGATTTTGAAATACTAACCGTTACATAAACATTTTTTGTTCGACTTTTTATGAGTTTCCACGCATCATATCAATTTGACATAAGACATATACATGTAATATAGGGTTTAGTTATTTTGTCTTGTGGCAGTGGAGCTATACTGGTCCTCCTTAATAGTTTACCTGACTGCAAAATGAACTATTTCGGTTGACTGTGTGGTTCGTATGACACATGGTATTGCGTAACTCGAGTGAGTGACACATGGTATTGCGTAACTCGAGTGAGTGACACATGGTATTGCATAACTCGAGTGAGTGACACATGGTATTGCGTAACTCGAGTGAGTGACACATGGTACTGCGTAACTCGAGTGAGTGACACATGGTATTACGTAACTCGAGTGAGTGACACATGGTATTGCGTAACTCGAGTAAGTGACACATGGTATTGCGTAACTCGAGTGAGTGACACATGGTATTGCGTAACTCGAGTGAGTGACACATGGTATTGCGTAACTCGAGTGAGTGACACATGGTATTGCGTAACTCGAGTGAGCGATCCATGGTTTCATCATTGTATGTTTCTTTATGATAGCTATTAACTCTTTCTCAGCGTCAAAGGCAATATTCATGTTTTTGCAAACAATACTGATTCAGGCGAGTCAGCTCGTAACGAGCTGTCTCACCTGAAATCAGCATTGTTTGCCTTTTAGTTATCAACATAGTCCAACAATTGTATTACATGAGAAATGGAGACGCCCAATTTTGAACATGGAGGTCTACTTTAAACAATTCGGTGCCGAAAGAGTTAAGATGGCCTCATTGTGAAATAGCCAATGGCTAAATGAGTCACCATCTATAGATAAAGTATTATTATTATTATTATTATTATTATTATTATTATTATTATTATTATTATTATAAGTAATGACCACGGTAGAGTGGCATCGTGATTACTCGAAGTGGAAAGGTATCCAGCAACTACCTCGAAGTATCGACGTGTTCGAATGATCGATTGATTAACACTTAACTCTTTCAGCGCCGAATTGTTTAAAGTTGACTCTTCCATGTTCAAATTCGGGCGTCTCTATTTCTCATGTAACAACATGTTGGACTATTTTGATAACTTAAAGGCAAGCAATGCTGAGTTCAGTTGAGACAGCTCGTAACGAGCTGACCCGCCTGAATCAGTATTGTTTGCACAAACCTCAATATTGCCATTGGCGCTGAAAGAGTTAATTAATGCGTTTAAATAGTATCAGCACCGTAATTCATATATATTTAAACGTTAAACATAAAATGGAACGAGAGATGAATAACACTCAGCACATCTGCAGTTCTTTATACTTTAAATTGAAAGTGGTGAGATATATTGTTTATAAGATGTATGTGAATGTATATGAACCATTCCACGAGAAAACCAACATTATTGGATCTGCGTAATGTATCGACCCAGATCAGCCTGAAACAGAAAATCCACAGAAGACGAAAAGTGTCTGTCCGGGTTAGCCTGCGCGGCATGCTTAGGCTGATCCGGGTCGATACTTTACGCAGAGTCAACAATGTTGGTTTTCTCGTGGAACGGCTCATATATATGTGTGTTTTCATTTCCAACGCCAATATTTCTCAGTGTTATGTTTGCTGGTATACATATCTGAATATTTGTGACAAGCGTGCGGTACGCTGACAGATGTTGTATTATATGTTATACATGTTGCTATGGATCGATGGCCTTAAATCAATAAAATAGTTGTCATTGTATACTCGAATCTGCAATTAAAACTGCTGCTATACTGTTTTAAAAGCACATATCCGTTCCAGTATAATGTTCGAGTTAAGGCATTTTCACAACTTTGGCGAGAAAATGTTAAAGTTATCCAATATCTTCCAAACTTGGCATACACGATTTCTGACAATCTAGGCTCTTAAACGGCCAGATGCATATCGAATGAATACACGTGATCTTGACGTCAAATGGTCCTGTTCATACAACGGGTTTATGTCCGAATTGTGAATACAGATATTCATGATTTAACTTTCCATTATTATGTGAAATATTGTCCTTACTGTTAATCATATTTTCCAAGCAGGTTATTCACACGATGCGTTTGGATTTAAGTATATAGCCAAAGAAACTATATTAAACGAGTTATGCTATGCTCGATTCATCGGGAATTCACTATTTTATATTTTAGTATGACATGACGCATCACCTGCAAACTACGATAGAGGAGACCAGCTATCTCGATGTTGCATTTGTCCACTTCCCACTTATTTCGAAGGCTGTTTTCATATAATCACTGGTTTAATTTCGATTTACGATTCTAATCACCATCTTTGCGTATCTCGCAGTGTCGACTTAATTGCATCATAAAGAAAGGGGTATTTGCCTTATCTAAGATCTGGAGATGAAAAACAGAAGAAAATAGACAAAGATATAGATATAGACATATTTTATTTCAAGTATTTAGGCCACCGGCCCATATTACACTATACAACAATATAATACAATTAAACAAGAGTGACATTAAACATCGTACAGTCATGACAACATAAGATAACAATTCGACGAAAGAGATAATACGACTTTTGAGCAAATTGCTGCAGATAACCTGTGGAAAAGTGGTGTTTATTTGTCTTCATGTTTTCTACTCTTTGTTGAAATTCATGATTGATATGTAAATATGTAAATATCATATCATGTAAATAGTTTAACTCATTTCGTTGAAATAGTTATATCACATTCAAAATCTACGTATTTATGAATGATTACGGATACTAATTGGGATGGTGTTAGTCTCATAGGTACCAGAACAGCTGTAAACGCTCTTTATAGAATCTCTGTATAGATGTTAAACAGGGGGAGGGGTAAATGTTTTATCTATGATTTATCTATGTATCTGGCACGTGGGGAACTTTATAAAAAACGAAAGACGTTTATACAGAGTGCAGACAAGTGATTAAATAATAATTACGGTAAAAAAGACAATAATAGCAACCGCGTTAGGTGAAAACGGATCCCTGTACATTGCGTATATACATAATTTGTCTTCCATACAACATAAGTATTATGAAAATAAATTCCATGCACATGTCACATTTACACATTCGAGCAATCACTAACTCGCACACACATACTCACATAATACATGTAACATGATTACTCGGGTTCAACACTAAGTACATATGTGTTTTTTTGAATATGTCTGTTATCGAATAATTACATACTTATAAGAAAATCAAACTAATAAAAGAGGATAGCAACCAAATTTCAATTTGTCTGTTTATCTAATTAGACTGGTTTGTTAATTAAGAACGCGTGTGTATG
Organism: Serripes groenlandicus; assembly: GCA_031761405.1. Taxonomy (NCBI): domain Eukaryota; kingdom Metazoa; phylum Mollusca; class Bivalvia; order Cardiida; family Cardiidae; genus Serripes; species Serripes groenlandicus. The sequence continues at coordinate 17,324,847 of JASEVX010000008.1, read as the reverse complement.
TGCAAGTGTTTACCATTATAATAACTGTAGACGCTTTCTGACACCATGCAGCAGACACCTATGAAAACATTTTGACAAAAGGAGAAATAGCTTAACACAAAAAAGCATTTGTATCATTTTGCTATACTGTTTTCATCTTATTTCACTAATCAACCTTCATATACTTTCCAAGTCGTCTGCTGCGGAACTGTTGTATTTGTAAACGGGTTAACACAAGGAACGTTAGCCCCACAGGTATCACTCTGATAAATAATTATATGTTGCCGGATGGAGACATATCTTTACCCGACACAACTCGCACACGTGGTATAAAATGCACGTGTTAGAAATTAATTACTCGATATTCAATAGGCGTGAATGCAACCTGCTATAACGAGCAGGATTACTGTACCAGACGGGCTGATTTTATACCGAACATGCTGGAACAATGCCATCCCAAAAATAATACAATCAGACCAAATTACTTCGCTATATGTATACTGGATCTGACGGCAGCGCAGTAAAAGCCGTCCCGAATTGGCAATATACGTGTATATAGTAAACAATCAGAATAATAGGCAAAACATTGTGGCAAAAGGAGAAATTGCACGTTTTGTGCAATTTCTTCTTTTGTCACTATGTTTTCATCCAACCGCTTCTCCATCTCGTTTACTTAGCTAGGTCATTTACCCGCTTGAAATCTGACGATTTTGTAGGCGATAATTTGATTGGCTGACTCAAATGCTAATTTATAGTCGAACTGTAATATGCTGTCATCAGATTTATCCGAGCGTTCGCTACTACAGCGAAGAGTAGTTCTTGCTTTTGACAGAGATTAAATGTCGACATTGACATCCACTCATTCACTTAAATAGCATTCCGAGAGGTGTCATGATGGTCCTGGATTGATCACATGGGTGTAATCAAGTTTACTGATATTCCATAGCCCATGATGGTCCTGGATTGATCACATGGGTGTAATCAAGTTAACTGATATTCCATAGCCCATGATGGTCCTGGATTGATCACATGGGTGTTATCAAGTTAACTGATATTCCATAGCCCATGATGGTCCTGGATTGATCACATGGGTGTAATCAAGTTTACTGATATTCCATAGCCCATGATGGTCCTGGATTGATCACATGGGTGTAATCAAGTTTACTGATATTCCATAGCCCATGATGGTCCTGGATTGATCACATGGGTGTAATCAAGTTAACTGATATTCCATAGCCCATGATGGTCCTGGATCGATCACATGGGTGTAATCAAGTTAACTGATATTCCATAACCCATGATGGTCCTGGATCGATCACATGAGTGTAATCAAGTTAACTGATATTCCATAACCCATGATGGTCCTGGATCGATCACATGGGTGTAATCAAGTTAACTGATATTCCATAACCCATGATGGTCCTGGATCGATCACATGAGTGTAATCAAGTTAACTGATGTTCCATAACCCATGATGTCCTAGCTTGTAATTGATGGTTTGATTTGAAGATGAACCCCGCTTTCAATAGTATTTCAATAGTATTTCGGTTATATCACGTCACCAAGTTCACATGGCGTGTGTTTCCTGGCTAAGCTGCACCCCATTCGTCCCGGGTTAACTGGCTACCTTCTCCGGTACACTATATAAGCCATTGTTGGAACACGAAATAGTTAATTCTGCAAGCGATGGAAAAAAACAAAACAACTTGTAAGAGGCGCAAAACACCAATCAATTAATCAATCATTAGAAATATTCAAACAATCGGCAAACCTTTCAAATCAGGATTCTGATCGGATCTAAGACGAGCTGTTTCATAATAAAGGATAGTGTATTTGAAGGACGTTCGCTGAGACTTATAATGACAATTTCCGCAGGACTTGCATGTACATTGCAAACAGAATGATAATGTTTTGTTGACGGACAGCGCACGAGGGACACGCGGCTATTATAACAAATGATCAGTGCACACTTGGACCATGATGACGTGACAAGTAACACCGTGTTACATTGGCACATTTTTACACTCTCAAATTATAAGGCAACTACACCAACTAAATTCCTTCTTTGTTTCCATGTAAATCGACACGTTTCACCACTTTCTCAGCGTTTCTCATGTAGAACACTATTTATTACTGAAAGGAGTTACCTCTAAGCTTTAAAACAATCCAAATGGAAATGGGGGTCATGCATTATGCAAGAAAGAATTCACTAGGCGAAAATGGTTAGCGTCATTTTGGACCAAATCTGGCCCGGACAAGACCGGTGTTTCACATTCTTTACTTTCACTTTCAAACAAGGTTAAAATACTAAACATTATCAAGTCAATCCTTTCCAGTGCATCCTTTACACATTTGCTATGAATTTAAACTCAATGTCGTATACATGCAATGCATTCTGGTGTAGGTATACACTCATTTCTACACAAACAAAGCTTTTTTATGGATTATTTAGCTAACAGCATGACCGCGGATGTATTTGACCATAACCCTTTGTATGTCAAATACAAGTTTAAGCTTTGAACATATTGATAAGTAATGGATTCTTCTACTCTTTCCGTATAAATCAAAGTGTGTCGTTTATAGATGCCATTCGTCAGATGACCGTAAGTTTTACTCACGGTCAGATTAAATGTGATTAGCTAAATTGAAGGATATTACAGAAAAAAACCTTGTTATTCAGGAAGGAAACAATCAGAGACCTTTAGATAAAATGTGTAGATGGGCACTGACACACGAGGACAGCTTGGCACTTAACCCAAATATAATAATTGCTATTTTTTCTGTCAGAGCATGAAGTTTATATCTCGTGAGATTTATCTATTTTTTTGTAGTCCACATTTTGCGATTGCAGTCATCATGTATGTATACATTAAAGTAACCGTTTTGCTTCAGGATATGTAATGTTTGCTCAAAATGCACGTATGGCTTCGCAATTACCGTCTATTAAGCAGTCTCCCGCGAAATAAAAAAAAAGAGACAAGAGTGGGCGATTTGGGGGAATTGTGAAATCCCAGTATTTTTAAACAAATGCATGTGTAAAGTGTATGAGTATGGAGCTAGATAGGCTACACTTATAGTTTCTTGGCAGGTGCCACATCAATGGGTCTCCGAATTGAAGGTGGACATTGGAGTCTCCGATGAGACTCTGCGTATGCCCTATGACATCAAATCGTAATATACGGATCACAGCGTAATATAAACGAATTGAACACATGCTGCAGTCTGCCACATATAGCAGATAAACTAGTGTTTTAATAGTTTGGATATTGTCTCAATCTATTTAAATATTTTGGATATTGTTTCAATCTATTTAAATATTTTGGATATTGTTTCAATCTATTTAAATATTTTGGATATTGTTTCAATCTATTTAAATATTTTGATTGATGAATGTTTATTCTAACAAGTATTAATCAAATGTTGTGAATGTGTTTCTTTTTCTAAATCCCTTCCAACAACAAACAAGTCAATTTATAGCAAAAGTCGACACGGCAAAAATATGGAAAACCTCTGTAAATGACAATATAATCTTTTTGGCATAACGATCAATTCCTCCTTTTAATCCAATGTATTAAAAGAATCGTCCGCTGCATTTTCTTCAAATGATTTCTGCTTATGGACTTACTTAAATTAATTCCCTTTTCCTCAGGTCCTAGATGAGCATAGGGTCTATGTCTGGGGAAAAAAGCTAAAATGTAAATGTTCAACAGGGGAGTTATCCGTTTCCCATTTTACGATACGTCTGCAAATGACGACTGTGCGAACATCTAGGTAAATATTTAAAAAATCCCTTTAAATTAAGGTATAATAAGTGAAAAGAAATGCAACTACTGTGGCATAAGGGAAATCACTCCTATTGAGTGCCTCCTTTTTGCACAATGTGTTCAAAAGTATTCAGCTTCCAATACGTCAAAATTCGTCTGCAAAGTGGAAAGGGTTAACTTTGATAGTCATCCTCCAATAAAACGGGATTTTCACCTCTTAGATATTCGTTATCCTCGTATAAGATGGTATGGTCACACTTATCAAACAATGAAAACAAATTCAGTTAACACTTCCGATCGAAACTAACCTAATCATTAGCAATTTGAGTATATGTTATGCTTACTGGTACTGTCTACAAGTTATATGAGCCGTCTCAGGACATACCATTTTTGTGGACTCACCCGGACAGACACGTTTCGCCTCCTGTAGATTTTCTGTTTCAGGTATCTTTACTCTATACCTCTATCCCCCTTAAGCGGAATGTGTCGGCCCGGATTAGCCTGCGCGGACTGTGCAGGCTGATCAGTGTCGATACATTACGCAGAGTCCATACTTTTAATGTTCTCATGGAACGGCTCATATATTACTATATCACCGGATGGGTATGTACAAGACATTATTTACTATATCACCGGATGGGTTTGTACAAGACATTATTTACTATATCACCGGATGGGTCTGTACAAGACATTATTTACTATATCACCGGATGGGTCTGTACAAGACATTATTTACTATATCACCGGATGGGTCTGTACAAGACATTATTTACTATATCACCGGATGGGTTTGTACAAGACATTATTTACTATATCACCGGATGGGTCTGTACAAGACATTATTTACTATATCACAGGATGGGTTTGTACAAGACATTACTTACTATATCACAGGATGGGTCTGTACAAGACATTATTTACTATATCACCGGATGGGTCTGTACAAGACATTATATACACAATAGATAACGTCAAATATGTGTGACAATAAAGTTATCCCTCGGAACATCGGCTAGACAATGATTAACTTCGATGATCCCTTACCCAAAGTACACGTCATTACTATAATTATGGTGCACGGCATGTTTACGTTCCGAAAGTTCTTTAAATTCATTTTGGTTACTTTGGGAATTACCGCCGCAGTGTTGCAGTGGTAGAGCGTCCCGTCTCTGAAAAGGGAATTCCCGAATTATATTCCCCAACCGGGGGCATAGCAAAGATGTACAAGCTTTCCCTCCTTGGCGCCCAGTAGTGTAGGGTAATCAGTGTGACTGACTTGCTGGTGTGAGGATAGATAGACCAGTAGCATTGTTCGCTAACCCATAACGTCGTGGTGTAGCTGTGTATAAGCGACGTAAGACACCATACAATGCAAGTTCCTTTGGAAATGGCTCACTAATGTACTAATGGTGCACGACAGGTTAACCCTTTCCCTCATACGACAATTCTGCAGCAGACGACTTTAAACATATTTTGTCCAGAAATAGAAAATCTCTATAATTGAATGAATAGCCTATGACTAAAAGTGGAAAACATTGTGGCAAAAGGAGAAATTGCTCGTTTTGAGCAATTTCTTCTTTTGTCACTATGTTTTCAAAAAGCCGTCTGCTGCAGAGGCATCAGAAAGCGTCTATATGAGGGAAAGGGTTAAATTAATATTCCGAAAGGTCTTTAAATTGATTGTGGTTACTTTGGTAATTACCGTCCTGGTTGTCCAGTGGTAGAGTGTTCGCCTCGGGAAAGGGAGGTCACGGGCTCTATCCCCAATCGGGGGCATAGCAAAGATGTACAGCTTTCCCTCCTTGGCGCCCAGTATTGTAGGGTAATCAGTGCGACTGACTCGCTTGTATGAGGTTAAATAGACCAGTAGCATTGTTCGCTAACCCATAACGTCGTGATGAAGCTCTATTTCAGTGGCTGGCGTAAGATAACATACCAAGCAAATTCCTTTGAAAATGGCTAAGCATGGAATTGTCATTTTACTGGTAACAATTGTATCATTCTACGAAATTATAGCAGATGTTTTTAACGAAGTCACTAGCAATTCACTGAGGATATATATTGAAAGCAATTTTCTTTCGAATAAGGAGGCGACATTGGAAACGTGCCACCGTTCGCTTAAAGTTTGGCATAAACAAATGTACCTGTAGGTGCAGAAATGAATACAGGTTGACATTTCTGTACATTGCAGGTTCAGATCACCCTGTCCAATGTCCATCTGATCAAATTCTCTCAGAATCTTCAAAACTTTACACGAACTTCTAATAAGCTTATGTCAGTAATATATGAACAGTGTAGATATTGACAAGACGACTTGGAAGAGTAGTCTGGTCAGTGTCTACACTATTCACAGTGTAGCCAATTTAATCTTTAATTTAAGCTGATTTATTTTACATCGATTGTGTAACAAAATGTAAGCTTATCTAGATCGCGCTCACTGTCTGTTTCATAAATACAGATTTGCTTTAACTCTTTCAGCGCCAAAGGCAATATTGAGGTTTTTGCAAACAATACTGATTCAGGTGAGTCTGCTCGTAACGAGCTGTCTCACCTGAAATCAGCATTGTTTGCCTTTTAGTAATCGAAATAGTCCAAACTTTAATTACATCAGAAATGGAGATGCCTGATTTTGAACATGGAAGAGTCTTCTTTAAACAATTCGGCGCTGAAAGAGTTAATTCATTTATAAATATGTTTTGTATGACGAGATACATGTTTGTTGTATAAGTTTATTAAACATATTCTCTTCTATTATATGCATATAACAAGTATTCGCACCTCGAGTGTCGATAAATCCCAATCATCACGGGATTCGAACTCGGGACATTTGGTGCGAGAGGACTATGCTCTACCACCTCACCAAAGTCTTACACTTGTACATTTGCCCATGGAAGGGCTCAAATCCCTTGCGCATTTCGGATTTCAACATGTTAGACTTTAATTAAAGGACATGTTTGCGTTTGTGTGAAGATATTAGGTTTCGCAAAACAATTTCATTTATTTAGTGCCAGACATACTGTACACTATTCCTTGAATAGAACAGTTTACTTTTTGTTGTGAAAAAATACCTTCAAGAATTTGAATAAAATAGGCAAACAAGAGTTGCTGCAAGATGCAGCAATTGGCGCAGGAATCAGCATTTTATGGGTTAAGAAATACTGTTTGATTCGAAAAACACGAAACCCACTTTTAAATATATGATATAAATATATGATAAGAATAGTTTGATAGTTAAATATATAAAACGAAAACAAAACTACCTTTTCCCAACGTGTTGACCTCGATCTCCCAAAATTATTGTAAACATTTGTCTGCGCATGCGCAACCTTTTTCCCCCTTAATATATTCTTAAAATCGCAAAATTTAGCACAATAACTTTGCATTTATAAAAATATTCCCAATTTTCCTAATATAACGGGTACGGGGTATAGGTTTATGTATAAATATCACTTATACATATTTGCTGTGAAAACCGGCTTTTATAGCGACGTTGGTAGAGTGGTTGACCTTTGTGTAAAGTTAAGCAACGTTCATCGCGGTTAGTGCCTGGATGGGTGACCCGCGATGGCTTATCGCCGGTACACGTTACAAATGGTGGCAGCGGTAGGTGTTATTACAAAACTATGGTTTTAATTTACATTTTAATTATAAATCAAAGCGCTGATAGCACTAATGAGCGAAGTACCTTCATTGATGTTGACGCTGTAACTGTGAAAACCAGCATGACAATAAGTATAAGACCTGTCTTAGGTTCAACAAATGAATTCTGTGTTACAAAAAAAATCCTTTAACACTTTCCCTCATACGGCAATTCTGTAGCAGACGACTTTGAACATATTTTTTACAAAAAATGGAAAATCTCTATATTTGAATGGAAAACATAAGACTAAAAGTTGAAAACAGAGTGTCAAAAGGAGAAATTGCACGTGTTGTGCAATTTATCCTTTTGTCACTATGTTTTCAAAAAGCCGTCTGCTGTAGATGCGTCAGAAAGCGTCTATATGAAGGAAAGGGTTAAACTTTCTATGACTAACTTGTATGTGCAATGCAGATCCTGATCGGAATACGCAGATGCGCTAATTGACCTTAAAGAATAATTTGAGTATCTGTCCATTCGCAGTAAATTATGCAATAACACTACCTTGTTATTATCATGGATAAGTGTATAGTTGTTGAAACAATTTGACTGTATACATGAATGTAACACATTTTACATCTTATTTGCATCAACATATATGGACTTACCCGTATTGTTGAAAGTGCTACTTTTGATACAAAAAAAGGTTATGCAAAATATTATATTATCCTTGTGTATGTTTATCCGAAAGACATTAATTAAACCTTAATTCAAAACACAGAGCAAAGGAATAAAGGAAGAGACCATTTATTCATGCCCTGTATGACCGCTCTCTGAACTTATTGAGCGAGAATCAGTTATATAATCGAGATAGTAACAGGAGACCTCATAACCTTTTATGATATCTGATAGTTTTACAACTTACTTACCCTTTTTCTCTAAACCGAAATTAGAGGCCGACAAGTGGTATACGAATAGCTATAGAAAAGTGTGTGATATCTAGAATATTGAATTAATTTTCATGCTACAGGTTTGAGACATTGTGTAAAAGGGAGGAATAAGTCATTTTGAGTAATTGTTACATTTTCTAGAAAAGTTTTCAAAATTCACCCGCTTGATTTGTGTCGTATTCTATCATGTAAAGGGTGAACACTGACAGTTCATTAATGAAAACGTTCGAAGCCTGCCATTTCAAAGTGTTCCTCTGAGTTTGTCAGTTTTCTGTGTATATACATTATGAAATTATAAAACGTTGTTTAAAGTGACTGGGTGACTAGTCTACAGTGTGATAATATTGAATGAAATCAAACGTATTTGACATATTGATAACAATCTAGTCCACAGTGGAATTACTTTTTGAACTCATTCATGAGGAAGGCGGACTCGGGCAAAAAGGCGTGTTGAAAGTAGTGCGATGCGAATGACAGCCAATCAAATGAAGTAATCTCAAATCCTTCCGCGGTTGACTGTGGTTGCAGCTTTAAATTGGATTTTCGAAAGCAGGCATGCTATGAGCTTTCGGATCGCTTCGCGACCCTTCGCTCAAAAACTACTCGCATATAAATAGACTGGTTCACCAATCTTAATATTATATTGCAAACTCGAACGAGAACCAGGCTAGTGACGAACTGCTACGGAAATATCCGAGAGCTGACGGTAAAATACGGCGCATGCACGATCAAGACGACTAACACGGCGCATGCGCAAGCCCATTGTACCAGTGATAGTTTTTTCACAACCAATATATGCACCCGCGCAATAACAAATAAACAAACACCAATGGTGCATTTGCTTATTGACCTGATTGTCAAAAGTCGTTCCCAAAATATATAGAAACAGCAACTACCTATGTTAGGAAATCAATATCAAACTTAATCTGATTTCAGGTGAATTATGTCGGCAACTCTGCTTGAGCTATTCAATGGTAATTAACTGTTAATTTAAACCAATTTATGTTATACAAAGATAGTGAAACAAACTCTAAGCTTTAAATGATCACGCTCGATGTCCGCTTCCTTGAGACATAACCGCTTGTGTGAAAAAATTATAAAGGCAGACCCAACTCATCACGGGTATCGAACCCGGGATCTTTGTAACGAGAGGTCGACGCTCTACCACAGCACAACTGACTTCTTACAAAGGACTGCATGCAATTTAAATATCGTAAAATTCGACAGGAATCATCCGAATGAAGAACACAACTTGAACATATCGTGTGACTTCATAACGTGATTAAAATCGCAAAGCTATTTGAATGTGCCTAAATTTTGAGGAACATCTTTGCCAATCATCTTATTGTCCATTCAAATAGTTCGCAGTTATAAGCTATGGATTATTATTACAGACTTCTATTTCCAATTTCAAGATGTAATCATGTTCGAAAACGTTATCATTATTTTATATAATTTCGGCGCCAGATTTGAATCTGTGACGTAATTCAGAATTACAAGTAAAGAGTGTATGTGTATTTGTTTTCCGAATGTTTTCCCGAATTAAGCCAAAACACACAAAACAGTCTCATTGAGACTTTTCAGCTATTTAAGGTATTAACCCTTTCCCTCATATAGACGCTTTCTGACGCCTCTGCAGCAGACGGCTTTTTGAAAACATAGTGACAAAAGAAGAAATTGCACAAAACGTGCAATTTCTCCTTTTGCCACAATGTTTTCCACTTTTTGTCATAGGTTATCCATTCAATTATAGAGATGTTCTATGTGTTGACGAAATATGTTCAAAGTCGTCTGCTGCAGAATTATCGCATGAGGGAAAGGGTTAACCCTTTCCAGCAGACGACTTTGAACATATTTTGTCAAAAAATGGAAAATCTCTATAATTGAATGGATAGCCTATGACTAAAAGCGGAAAACATTGTGGCAAAAGGAGAAATCCAAAATTCTGACTAATAGAACTCATGACATTTGTATGTGGAATTTCAAAAATCCTTGAATTAGCTCTAAATGAAAACATTATGTGAATGTTTAGACAAATGAAAGTCAAGAATGTATGTGTGTTAAAAATAAATTAATGCAGTCTTTTCCGGCGACATTGATGCCTTGCACCAACTTTCTCTTGTAGTGACTTTTAAGCGCTTTAATGTAATTGACTGATGTAACATCTATATACGACTTGTAGTGAATAAGACTGTTTGCCATTCGTTTTTTGTCAAGGAATAGTATCCGAATAATGTTGCAATATTTCAACGTGTGCAGGCGTAAAGGTAAGAAATTGCGTTGCCCAAAAGAGATTTGCACACACATAAAGGAAATTTAGACGTAATGTTCTACTGAATAGTTCGTGGAATGGACAGTCATAATGAAGTTAGGACGTAATCATTATCTATCATTAACCGTATAAGTAGACAAGATGCGCCCTAACGTGACTGTACTGTAGATTTACTTTCCTCCCACATACTACAAGTCTGCAGCAGACGACTTTGATCAAGAATCAATACTATGGAAACTCGCTATTAATACAATAATTATTATTGATTAAAGTTGAAAACATTGTAACAAAGGCAGATATGTCAAAACGCGTTTTGTATGAGAGAAGTGTTGATAAGCACAGAATCAGCCAGTCCTTGAATTTGTTCTCATTTCATTTTCTGGTACTAGAGGTACCGGTATCTGTAGTAAAACCAGGTGGAGGGTTATTGACTGAGAATATCTTGCCGTCGATGTACAGTTTGTCATAAGAGAGAACTGCTTTCGTGTTTTCCCTCTTTGCTGTCATCAGGGATGGTATCAGTTGGCGTCTGCGCTCCTGTATTTCCCTCGGATACTGGTCACTGAATCGGTACTCACTCTCTCTTAATTTCTCTATAGATTATTGCTTTACTCGCATTTTATCCTGGTAAAAGTTAAATATGTATCTCGCTGTTTAACCCTTTCTCATTTGTAGCCTCTTTTATCTGTCGCTTTTGCAGCGTAACACTTTAGAGAACTTGTGGCAATCATAGGCTACTCCATTCAATAATTATACTTTTGTTTCAAGAGATTTCCCGTATTTATGTTTTCACAGTCGTCTGCTGTTGATCGTTTGAATGAACGAACGTTAGGTAAATATTGTCTCGCAAAATGGCATGTCGTTTAATACATACATATACTCGTACATAAATGTTTAACATATATTATACATTTAGGTTGAAACCGGAGAAACTTGCGCATATGTTTACTTATTCCTGGCAGGGGCGTATCTACGTCCCTGTTCCTGGAACATATAGCACCCAGTACTGGTCATATAATGGTTTTTCTTTTTTTACCGTTACCTTCAAAATTCTACACACATCCGATAATGTTGGTGACAAAAACATTTTATATATTTATTTATAATCATCTGCAAATCTTAGCAACATATAAGATACTCAAATGCTTCAGTTTAAACAGATTAAAAGCATATACTACATGATATGTTGTAGAGAGGAAACGGGTATTTTTTCTATACAGGTGAATGGAGAGAGGATCAAGAAATTACCTCGAGCTATCGGCGTTTTCGATGCCAACCAGTCATAGCACAATGTTTAGAAAACAGCGTAGCGGCAGTTCTCGTTGCTTGTACGAGCAATCAGAACTGCAAGTGAACTACTTTTCAAAGACAGGTGCGTCTCCGAAACGATATTTTCGAGTAACCGCGAGTAAACTGTACTATAAATTGTAGCTGAAGGTTCTCATTACTTGTGCGGAAAATTTGCTAACCGATGCGATGTTATTCAGATCTTAATAAAGAGTTATCATTCATTACTGTTGTTAATCTTCTTGTAAAAATAGTTCTCGAATTAATCTGGTAAATTAAGTATCTTTGCAAAACTAAGATAATTTGATAAGTCTTGTATTACAGTTGCCCGTGGATTATAAATTCCTTACCTTATTGAATTATCAAACGTGCAGAAGATATATATCCCTTAGTATAGATTAATAAACTGTGACTATTTTATGTTATGTTATCATACTAATTTTTCTAATGCTTTAAAAAGCGCATAATTCTAACCATTTCAATCATCTCAAATCAACATAAATCTATATTTTCCAACGGATCTTTTTCAGAAAACACCTTTTTAATATTCTGGAAATTTAATTCAAACTGATTATCTATTTACTGAATAGAAACTCTTTTCATTCTTCCATAATAGACTATGTGAGAAAAGAAGAATTATACACATACTGAGCTTTTTCAATTCAGAGTCTTTCTTCTCTCCGCTAACATTAAGCATATGGGTTTAGATATCTATTTATTATTGACAAGTTCTTTCAATTTGGACAAGTCTAATATCAACGCATTTGGTAATAGGTTAAAATGATATGAGACGTTCAACGAGAAAATCAACATTATGACATCTGCGTAATGTATCGACCCAGATCAGCCTGAGCAATCGGCGCAGACTAATCCGGGTCGGCACATTCCGTCTCAGGGGGATAAGAGGTAAGAACTGTAATGATTCCAGAAGCAGAAAATCCACAGGAGGCGAAAAAGTGTCTGTCCGGGTTAGCCTACCCTGCATGCTTAGGCCGATCTGGGTCGATACGCAGCGTCCACAATGTTGGTTTTCTCGTGGGACGGCTGATATGCCATTTGGACACGTCTAACCACTGTCTGACCACACAATGATAAGTTGGGACAGTACCGATAAACAGAACGTTTTTCGAATTATATCATTAAAACAACGCCTCGTTGGGTATTTAAACCCGATTGATTATAATGAGCTCGTCCGTGAGTAAAGGTACGATATAGTATGTTTGTGAATGCACATCTGGATATTGATCTACATTATTCATTAAAGTCAACTGACACCTTTTCAATTATAAGCCTTGATCCTTGAAAACTATCATTAGCGTATTTATGACAAATGTATACAAAGATATGCTTACACATCCATGCACAATGACTCACTAATTGTTTCTCAGTAATTTTCTGAACAATTCTGGAGACAGGTGAGAAGCCAGATTAAACTGTGCGTACGTGCAAAGTTATTGTTTATATTCATTAGTAAGAAATGCGGTATAGTGTTTAAAATTATCAACTCAATTACATTGTATTTAATATAAGTACTTGTGGCACTTTTATCGTATGTTACATCACCGTTATGTTACTTAGTAGTTAATTCGTTAATTAAACGCCGTTTACAAACAACTGTTCAGTCACGGCGATCAATTTACCTTTCTTGATACTTCCTTGCTTTCTCATACAAGTCATTTCCAAACAACTGGTTGCTGTAACCATATAACCAATGTGTGGAAGACGATGAATTCGAATGACGCGTGTCGCATTGATTTCTATCAAACGTCTGAAAGAATGTTAACCGAGCTGTTGTTCGAACTCACAACCCATGGATTGACCGCCCGAGTCGTTACTGACCTAACAGAGCTCGAATGTTATTGTTATATAATCAGTAGCAAATGCGGTATCTCAGAATATTCGGCTTGCATATTACCTTGATATCAGATATGGGCAATGTTTGATTACTCGTAGCACTTTGGTCGTTTACACCTTCACTTTTATGTTACGTAATACTTGTTTACTGGTGCTTCACTCTAGTACTTTGATCCTTATCCTGCTTAACCCTTTCCCACATATCTGATACATCTGCAGCAGACGATTTTGAAAACCTCTAGGAAAAAGCACAGAAAATCCCTTTAATTAAAAGAACACTTATTTTATAGAGTTGAAAACATAGTGACAAAAGGAGAAATTGCCCGTTTTGAGCAATTTCTTCTTTTGTCGCCATGTTTTCAATAATGTGTCTGCTGCAGATGCGTCAGAAAGCGTCTATATGAGGGAAATGCTTAACTTCGTGGATAGGCAATCCCATTCCCTTTTGAATATCGATAAGGTCTTACATGTTTATTGAAAAATATTAGCCAAAGTAAATATTGATGGACAGGTTTCGGACGAGGTAGAGCCGTCCAAAATTAAACTGCACTACTGTACAGACTGATATGTGTCTACATCGTTCGTAACTTCTGTCAAAGCGTGTGTAAAGTAGTAAACACAAACAATGTTGCATAGAGGGGAACAACTGTTAATAATCATTTTTACATAAGTACATTTCTGAAAAAGTAATTCCTTTCATTTCACGGAGGATAACTATGCCATTTAGCTTAACTTTTACCACATGCAACACACATGTAGCAGACTATTTTGAAACTATACTGGCAAAACATGAAAAAAAAGTATGTCAATGAAAGTAGAATGATTAGATAAAGTTGAAAATATTGTAGCACATTTTCTACAATGTGTTCACTAAGGTCGCCTTATGCAGAGTATGTAGTAGATTGTAGTAGATTGAGTATGTATGTTAGCAAGGGTAAAGTGTTTCAAGGGGTGTACGTATGATTATATAAACTTTGGGATATTTTTATTGCGATGTCCGTGTTAACTTTTACTGTTACGTGGCGAATACTTATTAACAAATATGTAGTTAACTGACTTGTTCGTGTTTCATTTTGCGACATTTCAATATAGCACAATATGAGAAGATTGATGATGGATTACAAATGATTTTGCGCCTCTTTCAACAATTATTCAGTTAAATCACAGAGTTTCCATGATATGTAGTCCGTACTAACGGTCCTTTTATCCTGATATATCAGAGTCAGTCGTTATGCTAACCCACAATGGATCACAAGTGAACAAGGCCGAGAGAGTATTTTTAACACTTTTAATTGTATATCATATTGTCCTGTAATTTTTTTTTTATCATTATTATTATCTTTATATTTTATTTTATTTCATTATTATTATTATTATTATTATTATTATTATCATTGTTATTATTATTTTTATTACTACAGCTGAAAGGTTTAATATGTCAACCGAAATAGAATGAGTCTTCAAGTATTATGTTTGACTAAAGTTGGTAAAAGTATGTATATATACATGTACATTCAACTAGCAGCACATCTATCACTCAGATAATCTAATAAACGAATGACCTTGTAAATATAAAGAATTGTATTGCTAGTCTAGTTAGTTAGTGAACTGTTGAGAGGGTAATACAGTTCAAATTGAGACACTAATGTGTAAATAGTTGCCCGTTGTTAAGCCTCTCAAATGACGCCTAACATATGTTACGTGCAGAGGAAATAGTTCAGTCAATATATTCTAGACACTAATAGTCCAAAAAGATACCGGTAATTCGATGTTTATTTACGCACGTGCCTTCTTGTTTATTTCCTTTGGTGCCTCCCACAAACAGTAATGTCAGATCTTAATGTTATATAACTTTGCGTTTTGTTGGTTCTAGGTTCCGTCATCTAACATTTATTTTAACGGCTTGGCTTTCTGTAAATCTTGGCTAGTGTTGAAATTAGTGAGTTTATTTATGACTTGTACAGCGGTTTCGTAAAACGTTCAGTCAGATTATTCCAATGTGTTTTATTAGTTGGTTTATCCTGACGTCGTTGAGTCAGTAGTAATGACATACCTGCAGCATTCGGAATTTACCCTTTCTCACATACAAACGTTTTTTGACATTCTGCAGATTTGAACTATTCATTACTTACGTTGTTGTCACTATTAGCAATATTTGTAGAATTCAAAATGTTGATCTCCATCTGGAGCTCAGCACCTTTAAAGCTAATCTTACCTTATTATTGCATGTAATATAAAGTAGATGTATATCAATTGAGAAAAATATGAATATCATGTGTTTTACTTATGCACTTTTTCTGAAAATGAAATAGTTTATTTACCGATAAAAACAGGAATCCGCTATGTTCGAGTGGTTAGCGTCGGGGATTTTTAAACCGGGTGTCCTGGGTTGGGTTTCCCAGTCGCGGCACTACGGTCATGTTGGAGTGCCCTTTGGCAAGGCACACTTTCTAGCCTAGTACTGGTTTGTTTACCCAGGGATCATTAATAAGTGAACTGTCGCCGTGCTATAACTGAAATAATGTTAAAAGCGGCGTTAAATCCCAATGAAATTAAAAATTAAATTACCTATAAAAACAATCCCAGGAGATGTAATTCCGCGTTTATCGGCGTGTAAATATCACGAAAGAGTATGCAGATTGTTGAACTGTTGTGTGATACAGTGACATAACGACTCTTATTCGTGTTTCGAGGTTTTTCTTGTGACCACGTTTGAAATAGAGAAGCAGTATAGATATACACACATTCGACGATTTTGCAAGTAGAGAAGAACACGGTGATTAAAAATGGTCTCCCCTACTAGCAACAAAATCCCCGAATGTCTATTCTCCTTTTGCGCGAAACAATTATTCTTTCATTTTGGTAGTTATTAGGGAATTATATAATATGTATAGCTGACGTCACCGAAAGACAGTCTGTCGACGTAACGAGTACCGAGTTGACTATCATAACGAAATTTAAACATCATATTTCTAGCAATTTTAGCAAGAACACTAATAATGTTAAATTATTGCAAATTCTTCTGGAAAATCCATTTCTCCGTATGTACTTTTTATAATTTCTTTATTTGCTATAAACATACTGTTTGTTGTTTTATGCAATAAAATATATTGAATATTGAATTGAATTGTTGATCGCAATTGCCAATCCATCATTGAACAGAAGTGGAGTCCTGGCAGCTCTAGCAAAGCCCAAGCATCAAATTCGACACGGCTATAGGTATGTCATGGCGGCACTTCTGGTTGGCATGTATCATGTTTATCTGTCTCATGTTTATATGTATGTGGCCTAAAGGGCAAACTCAATATACATGAATTTGTCAATTACGTATCTATTTTTGATATCTTTGGTTGTAGTGAAACGTATCTTGATGACTTGGATATAATTGCAGTAAAACAATTCCATTGTATACCTAAGAACCGTAGACAAAAAACAATTAAAAAGTCAGGAGCTTTGGCAGTTTTCATTAAAAATGAAATATATAGATATTTCAAATATATTGAAAGTGAAATTGAATATGTTATGTGGTATTCTTTGTCTGGACCACTGATTGGTACTGATGAAGATGTTATTTTTCGTTTAGTATATATTCCACCTGAAAATACCAAATTCATGTCTAAGACAAAACATGATATGTTTTATGCCGAATTAGAGGAATTTAACAATAAACAACAAACAAGTCATCTTGATGCATGAACGGCCACTTTACAGGATAGTATTGTATTTGATTGTGTTGACACGGTTACGAATGAGATCTTTGAAAACTGATGTATACCATGAACCAAGGAACAAAAACATGTCAAACGATCGATGCTCTAAATATTCGTATGTGAACTCCTTTGGCAGAGTCCACATTGATTTTTGCAAATGTAATGAATTAATCATTTTAAATGGAAGAGCATTTAGCGATAAGCATTTTGGTAAATGTACTTGTAAAAATGTCTCTGTTATTGCATCTTCGGATGCTCTGAATCTATGTTGCAATGTGCAACACGAGGATTCCATATACTGTAAGGTTAAACTAAGGAAATGGTCTCCCGACAAATCTGAAACCTTTGTAACCTTACCAAGGTTAATACCATTATCAATCAATGCGAAACAAGCTCTGAAACAAGTGATGCATTTATAAATGATTTTGTAAATGATATTGCAAATGTTCTGATTGAATCTGCCATATCTACTTTTGGCACGTGTGAAACTCAAACAAAACACGCGAACAAATATGCATATAGAAAATGGTTCACTTCTGACTGTAAAAGAGCTAGAAAACATTACCATCATTGTAAAAAAAATATATAAACATAATAAAGGTGATATAAACAGAATAAATATTTCAAATGCAAATAAAGCTTTTAAAAAGGCTATACATAAAAGTATCTGTACTTTTAAAAAAAAAATGTTAATTTGAATATAAAGAATATGAAATAAAAAAAAACACAGGGAATACTGCAACTATATTAATAGTCTAAATGAACGTACCAAACAAACAGACTTAAATTAAGAATTGTTTTATCAATACTGCAAGGATATTTATAAAGATGGTGAGGATATTCACCAACCTGATGACCCAGAACTGCCTACTAATGATTTAGTTTACGCTTGTGCGTTGAATGATGCAATCACTAAAGATGAAATTCTGAAAACAAGTCATTCGTTAAAGAATGGTAAGGCAAGTGGTTTAGATAGTATATCTAATGGATATATTAAATCATCACGCGACGTCTTATTACCAGTTTATTATAAATTGTTCAACAAAATATTAGACTCTGGAATTTTGCCAAATTCTTGGTTAATTGGAAAAGTTGTGCCGATATTCAATAACAAAGGTCATAAAACCCATCCAGAAAATTACAATCCCATAACTATACTTAGCTGTTTAGGAAAAGTATTTACTGCAATCCTAAATGATAGATGATCAAAGTTTCTCCAATTGAATAACTTGATCAATCAAAACCAGGCTAGTTTCAGAAAAAAATCATTCAACTCTTTATAACACCTTAGTTCTCCACCTACTGTCTGAATACTATAAACATAAAAGTAAAAAGTTATTTTGTGCATTTGTTGACTTTACAAATGCATTTGATTACGTCTGGCGAGTTGGTTTATGGTCGAAAATTCTTAAATATCAAGTAAATTGCAAATTTCTTGATATACATGTACTTAAAAATATGTACAATGGTATACAGTCATGTGTATCTATAGATGGCATTTAGTCGAATTGTTCCCTTGCTGTAATGGGGTCAGACAAGGTGAACATTTATCAACGATTTAGTTTACAATTTTCTAAAATGATATCGAAAACTGCCTGGTAACCCAAAATGACATAAGCCTCAATTTTAATGACCCCACACTAGAAATTTTCTTGAAGCTCGTCATTATATTGTATGCCGATGATGCTGTCAGTTTTGCGAATACGGAAGAAGAGTTAGTTTCTCTATTGAACACTTTTGCTGAATATTGTTACAAATGGAAGTTAGATATCAATTACAATAAAACAAAAGTATTAGTCTTTGGCGATAGAAAATGTAGAGAAAGAAACATATCAGTGAACAACAACAAAGTTGAGACAGTTGACAAACTTCAATTTTTAGTATTTTTTACTAAGAATAGACATTTTGCTATCGCCAAAAAACATGCTGCTGAACAATCACAGAAAGAACTTTTCGGGTTATATAGGAAAATTAGAAATTAAGACCTAACAATTGAATGTCAGCTAAAATTATTTGATTCTACAATTTTACCTATATTGACTTATGGGTGTGCAATATGGGGGTTTTGGTGATCTTTCAATTTTATAAAAAGTGCATACAGACTTCTTGAAACATATTTTACATGTCAGAAAAAGCACACCTCATATCATGGTGGTTTAGGACGATATCCTATAGCTATAAGCATTGTAACGAATATACAAATTAGCATCACCGGTTCGAAGGGATGGTCTTAGGGTTAGATATATAAGGCAAGTGGACCCCTTCAGGGTTGAGTATACTTTTCGCTGAAGGGATCTTCTGCGTCTTAAGCCCGGCACGTTACATTGGTGACAGCGGTGGGATGAGGACAACTGCCATATTGGAGTTGCCTTACCCATGGGTTTCCCAGGCCAAGACTCGGGACGAGTCTTCTCGGAGTGGGAAGTATTGTAACGAATATACAAATTAGCATCACCGGTTCGAAGGGATGGTCTTAGGGTTAGATATATAAGGCAAGTGGACCCCTTCAGGGTTGAGTATACTTTTCGCTGAAGGGATCTTCTGCGTCTTAAGCCCGGCACGTTACAGCATCAAGAAAAGGATACTTGGCTATTGGCACAATGTTCTATGTAATACTGCAAAGCTCTCTGCACGGCTATATAGACTGGTATTAAAAGATTATATCAATAGTAATTATGACTATAAATGGCTCAGTAATGTAAAGTCAATTCTCGATGAGTGTGTATTAAGTTATATATGGTATGACCAGTCTAACATTGATAATAAATCTGTGTTATTAACCAAAATATATTTGTTTTCTCTCACTGAATTGTCAATACGTCCAAACATGGCATAGTGGTGTGAACTGTATTTCTAAGTGTATAAATTACCGAAAGTACAAGACAAAATACTGTCTACAAAAGTATTTTGATATCATACCTCCGCATTTATTACAACATTACATAAATTTCCGTATGTGTAATCACTATTTACCGATCGAAAGTGAAAGATGGAGCGGTTTAGACTCTGTAATAAATGTAATCTACAGGAAATTGCAGATGAATTGAATTATCTATTTAACTGTACGCATCTCTTAGCAGAGAGAAATAAATTCTAGAGTTTCTTCAATACAAAAACCCCGAATGCAATTACCTATAAAAACATAATGAATGAAAATAACTAGAAAAAAATAACAAAAACCTGTAACTTCATCAAAATCATCTTGTATCCGAAGAACTAACGTGCCACCTGGCTTACTATATGTATGTACTAACCTCAAGATTTGACGCATCTTTCTATTTTTTGTATTTGTTTATGTCTTTTTTTTTTTTTTTTTTGTGTATTTTCTTTTTCTTTTCTTTTTCCTTTTTGAATTTCATATACTATTTTGATTTAATACCTACCTCATAGCCTGGTGTTTTCCTATACTACAATAGGTATATATGTTGTTATTATTACCTCAAATTTCATTGTTAAAATGTACCGAGGGTAAGAAATAAACTTCTAAACTTCTAAAAGGTTCATGTGTCTTCGCGGGCTGTCAATCCAGGGGTTGTGAGTTCGAATCCCGGCTCGACCAACTTTCTTTCCGACGTTTGACAAAAGTCATTGCGACATGCGTCATTTACTTCCACCAATGGGCTAAGTCTATGTGGAAAAGCAGCCAGTTGCTTGGGAAGACTGTTGTGTGGAGTACTGGTGTGAGAAAACCAGGAAACACATTAGTAGGTGAACTGGCCACCGTGATATGACTGAGAAATTGTTAAAAAACGGCGTTAAACCCCAATCAATCAATCAATCATTTGTCTTCGTTGGCTTTGGTAAACATTATTGAGTAATGACCAATTATTGGTAAATAATTCCAGTTAAGTTGTCTAAATTATGATATCATATTTGTATGTATTTTGATTCTGTACATTTTATTGAATAACAAGTAACTGGAGGATTGCAAGCAATACCATAGTCCCCTACCGGTTTGCACTTTTGAGTCTGTTTCTGTTGTCATAGCAACCCAATGTTTAGGTATATCAAGACAATAAAGTATGAAAATAAAGAAAGGGAAATAACTCAAAAATTAGGGAAGCAAGAGTTATGGTTCATGTGCACTGCACTCCCCCTTGATACGATGTATTCATGTGTGAAATTTCATAGCCATAGCTAGTATAGTTATGGAGATATGCTCCGGACAAAAATCAAGTATGAAAATAAAGAAAGGGAAATAACTCAAAAATTAGGCAAGCAAGAGTTATGGTTCATGTCCACTGCACTCCCCCTTGATACGATGTATTCATGTGTGAAATTTCATAGCCATAGCTAGTATAGTTATGGAGATATGCTCCGGACAAAAATCAAGTATGAAAATAAAGAAAGGGAAATAACTCAAAAATTAGGCAAGCAAGAGTTATGGTTCATGTCCACTGCACTCCCCCTTGATGAGATGCATCCATGTGTGAAATTTCATAACCATAGCTAGTACAGCTTTGGAGATATGCTCCGGACAAAAATCAAGTATGAAAATAAAGAAAGGGAAATAACTCAAAAATTAGGGAAGCAAGAGTTATGGTTCATATGCACTGCACTCCGCATTGATGAGATGTATCCACATATGGAATTTCATAGCCATAGCTAGTACAGTTTTGGAGATATGCTCCGGACAAAAATTTGCCGGACTGACTGACTGACTGACAGATGGACTGACTGACGGACTGACGGACTGACGGACTGACGGACGGAGTGCAAACCTAAGAGTCCCCTTCGGCACGCCGGTAGGGGACTAATAACGAATTATTGGTAAATAATGCCAGTTATGTCGACCAAATTAAGAACTATATGTTCAAGTATTTTGACCTGTACGTTTAATTGAATAGTGACTAATTATTGGTAATCATTTCCAGTAAAGTAATCCAAATTAAGATATCACATTTGTATGTTTTTGTTATTTATTTTATCGAATAATGACAAATTATTGTAAAATAATCCGAGTGAGCTTCGTCCATATCGAGGGCTTGGTGTGAAACAGTTGTAACTAAAATCGGTATTTTTTTATCAAGTTTATTCACCAGTCCATAAAGTCTTTATAAGCGTTAAATCATTTTTCTTGGTAAACAATGGAAATGTAGGTGCCATTGCTCGTTCTGAGCAATGGCACCTAAATTTGCATTGTTTACAAAGCTGTCGAAATTGCCCTTAAACCAGGGTTTTCAAAATAGGTTTTTAGTTACAACCGTTTCACGCCAAGCCCTCGATATGAACTATTTCCGCAACGACGTTGACAAAATCTAGGCAAAATACTGAAAATCGTTATAACTGACCGTTTACTTATTGTTAAGATATGAGATAATACTCGTACAAGGACAACCTGGTCTTTATGAGCATCTTCTACTGTTAAGACATACTTATCTTAACAATTGTCCGCTACAGATGCTTATAAATGCATCTGCGTGGGAAACAAGGTTAACTTCCCCTAATTCTCTCAAATCCTCCTACCTATCTACTTGTGTCAGACTGAATCTGATTACCCTAAACTGATAGAAATCAGAGCTTTAGATAACGTACATACTATAAAATCCTTATACTTTGAGTATCCACATCATAGGGTTTGATTGGATAATACGAGTGGTACTGCTCGGAAAACATCTGTTTAGTTGTCTTTATCCATGCCATTGCGGATATTACATAATGGTTTGTTATATGAGAGAGCAATAAGTATGTCTTTGTCTAGGGCCCATTAATCAAATTGTGTGTAAGCGCAGAAGTCTGAAGTCTGGAGAGTACCTAATCACGACGGAAATAATCGCCTGTCTGTCAATTTAGTGAGACTGGCTTTTCATGGAATTTATAGCTAATGTTGAGAAATAATATAGATTAGTTCATTGTGTTCGTTCACGTATGTTTCTACTCAATGGTAATATCTCTATTTAGCATGAATACAGATTACTGGCAAATACGAACTGGCAACTTTTAAAAATTGTATGATTGACCTAGTCTGGAGTAGTATACCCCTACCATCAGTGGTGTCATTAAGTTTTGGAATAGGCTATTACATTATAGGACCAAGCATACACCAATTATGGCGGTGCCATTTGGAAATGGTATAGCAAGCAACCGGCTATATAGTGATAATCGTTTTGTTGACCCTTCTAAATTTCAAAAAGTATTAATCCGCTGTGGATTTTAGGAAAATAAGTTAAGGGTTTATTTATTGACCATAACTGCGGTACAGTATTGTATATAAGGGGAGGCGACCAACTTAGAAACCATAGTTGGTTCATGCCAGACGTGCTTGTTTACTATTGTAAGCCGGGTACCAGACTAGAGGTGATCACATTTAGACACCATTGTTGGTTCATTCCAGACGTGCTAATTGTCTTTAGCATGCCGAGTATCAGACTATAAGTGACTATGATTTTGATTTAATACGAGTACTATAATTCCGTTCATTCATTTAACCATTTGTCTGCTGAACAGACGATTTTCTGATGGCTGCTGAACTTTACAGTTTCTTCTTACACATAATGATTTACCGCAAGGATACAGAAATGATGTTCATTGCATCGAGACATGCTATACTTTAAAATCAGTTACGGTAAAATTTCAAAATTTATTTTGATATAAGTCTCCTGATATAAATGGATTAAAGTTTAACGTATATTTACTGATTTCCTGGTTGGAAAAGTCATCAATAAAATCAGGAACCGAAAACAGATTACTTTGACGGAGATACGATTTAAGCCTTTCCCACATATAGACAATTTATGACGCCTCTGCAACAGACAACTTTTAAAAACTGTGTGACTAAAGGAGAAATTGCTCAAGACGAGTAATTCCTCCTTTCACCACAATGTTGGTTTTTTTTTTTCAGAAATCATACCTTCATTTGTAGTTTTTTTCTCATGTGTTTTACACTATGTTTTCAAAGTCGCCTGCTGCATATTTGTTTATGTGGGAAAGGGTTAAATATCAGTCTTGTTGCCGAAGCCAACAGTGAAGCATCCGATGATGGCTTGCATACGCAAAGTATCGCCAACGGCTCAAATATCAGCCTACTTTAACGAGAATAAAGCTTTTTTGAAAACCACCATTTATCCAGTCACTTAATCGTACTCAATTCGATGGTATTATTCCGATAAATAAAAAGACTATAATTGTTTGAAGAAGTAGATCTAATGCCAATCTTCAATTCAGGCTCACGACTTGACATTTATATTCATTAAACCTTTCTCATTAACCCTTTCCCACATACATAAATCCTGAGCAAACGACTTTGAAAATGTCTACTTAAAAACATGGAAATCTCTAAAATTGTAGCTATATTTACTGAAAAACGTTGAAAACATCGTTGCAAAATGAGAAATTGCTGGTTTTGAGCAATTCTACTTTTGTCACGAAGTTTTCAAAAGTCGTCTGCTGCAGATGCGTCAAAATGCGTTTATATGCGGGAAAGGGTTAACACACGATTTCCTCAGACGCATTTGAAGACGTCAGATTGACGCAATATATGATACATCTCAATGTGTGAAAGTGTAATGGACAATTGGAAGTTGTGACAAAGCGAAACGTTGTTAAATCAAACATTCGGAATTTCCTCCAATTTGCTACAACGTTTGCAATAGACGTCTGCTACAGACGCGCCAAAATGCTTCTGTATTTGGCAGAACAAACCTTAATCATGGTTGCTGTCTGATAACACGAAACAGAATAAGTAAGAACAAATTGCAATGGTGCAATAACATAAGGATGTAGTTCTATATGTATTGTAGTATTCCTAACTCCCTAAAATGTACTCTGTTTATTGGAAAAGGGGGAAGATCATTGAAAATCAAATCATATGGAACAATGCTCGTCATGCAAAAAACAGGGGAGACAATTTACCTCTGTTTAAGCCGTACTAATTGTTGACTAATTTGATTGTTATCTGCTCTTGTTATCATTTTGCTAATTGGCGGAAATTACCGGACATTTGTGTAACATTCGGTATGTATACATCGATAGTGCTGCCGAAGGGCAGTAGAGAGATACACAGGGTACTTCAACATGGGATTATAGGGTAATAAAACTACGGTGTTATGATATCGATTTTTTTTAATCAATTTACCAATAAATAATCGAGCCGGTTTTTTCATCATTATCAATTTCATAATACATGTACATTGTTAAAAACATGGAACCCTTTCTCTTTTATTATTCATAACGAAATAATAGTGTTAATATTGTACATATAATTATTCGTTCCTCCATGAGTGTGTTACCTCTTTGCAATAGAGAGCATCAATTAACAAATTAGATCCATCAATTATGGTTTTATTTTGTTAAAAAAAAAAAGAGTCGAAAACAATGCAAAAAGAGTTCAAATGTCTCGTAGCAAGCAATCTCAATTATTCTAACACTGTTTTCAAATATGTGTGAACTCGTGCGTTTTAGTCCATTTGTAAATATGGCTGAGCCTAATAGAAGTAACCTCCCGTTCTAGAAAATATGAAACATAATTCGGAAAATCTAGACTTATATAAATTAAATTAAATGCCGTAAAAATATCGTTAAAATCTAGGTATAGATCTATATGATGGTAATCGAACAAAAAGAAACAGGATAATAAGCAACGGCCAAAAAGTAACAGTTTTTGCCCAGATAACAGGTACATGTAACAGGACAAAAGGCAACAGTTCTGATATTTTCATTTCAGGTTTAACTAATTTTTTAATATCTGCCAGAAAATATAATTGCGTACACAGGAGAAATGGCTCATTATAAGGAATTTCTCCTTTTCCAATAATGTTTTCTTCAACCTTTTTTTAACATCTGACAGGAGACTAGCAACAGTTCTGATATTTGTAATAATTGTTGACAGAATATATCATTGCGTAAAAGGGAGAAATTGCTAATTATGAGCAATGTCTCTTCTCCCACACTGTTTTCCTTTCGCTTTTTCAAACATCTTCACACAGATATGCATAATACGTAAAATAACATTGCAAAGTGAAACAAAAATTGATTTACATATTTTTTTTGTAGATTTGTAAATAATTTAATCCGACTCAATTTTTTTGAACAATGCTTTAGGGTATAAAACACACAAAAATGTATCAAAATTAAAGAAAATCATTACAATATCAAGAAGATGATAGTTTGTGTCTTTTTCATATTTGTAGACTTAAACCTATTGATTTGTATTGTATTTTGGAATATGTGTTGCTTTTTATCCTGTTTCTTGTTGTCCGTTGCTTTTTGTCCTGTTACTTTTTTATCCTGTTTCTTTTTATCCTACAATCCTATATGATAAATATATATTTCTGAGTATATTTGTTTAGAACAAATACACAACCTTATTATTTGAGTGGGGATAATGCCTATTAAAGTTTAGTTAATACAAGTCTACTTTTTTTCCGTGCAATGGATCAGTTCAATGAGTTTTTCTTTTTTACGCCATTTTGTAGAAACTCCTAGTTTTTTTAATATGAGCTTGAGCTCAGGGATGCTTAATTCGTTGAGGCTTTTCTTAGAACTGTCCTGATTATCCTGTACTCCGCGGTAATCGACTTCTGCCTGTTTAAGTTCATCCTGAATTTTCTGGGTTTTTTTTGTTTTTATTTATTTCCGCAACGAGCCGTAGTAGTTTGCACCTGATGGTATACTTGTACTCGTATTCACAGTTGTTTTGGTAATTATCACTATTAAAACATCATCCGGATTAATGTCAATTATCGCGTTATATACATAACGTTGATTAGCGCCAATCAACGTCCCTTTGATGAAATTAGTTATACGAATTAAACCAATTTTAAACATATCAAATTGAACAGTTTGCCAAACAAACTTTGATAGAATTCTTACATTTACAATGAGTAATGACAAATTATTAAACGTTTAAAATTTCATTCATAAATTTGGACAAGTCATACAATATGCATGGATATCGATCACCTTATGGTTTTATTTAACAATTGAATAGTTATAAAAATCATCCATTTTATTTTAGATAAAATATATGTCAAATAAAAGGTAAATGAATTTACTACATTATGCCGTAAGTGCCCTGTTAATTTTTTATTTCTAAAAAAAGATATTCACTGAAGAACGTGTAAAAATTAGCGGAAAAATACCGTTTTCTTAACGGTTTATATGTAATAAAGAGGGAAATTAGGGTGACTGTATTCAAAGTTAAAAAGGACCAAAATATTATTAATATAAAACAAATAAAAAAATATATTTATATTCAGGAGATAATTGTCCTGAAAACTTGATAAGTGCCTTTTTAAATTTTTGCAAAAGTTGCTCTATAATCCCATGTAATTTAAGTTATCGATTTTTATAGTCGCTGATTCTCATAGTTGGATATGTGAATTGTCACCCTACATTACCATTACTCTTCAAGTTATTAACCCTTTTACCACATATACACACTTTTTAGTGCCTCTGAAACAGACGACTTTTGATAACATTGTCACAAAAGGAGAACATTTTCATATCTAGCAATTTCTCCTTTGGTCACAATGTTTTCAATTTTTTTCTTCCGTAATTGTACCATCATGTATTAGAAATTTATACACACTTGCTAAGATGTTTTCAAAGTCGTCAGATGTGTTGTATGTGGGAAAGGATTACACGATGCATTGTCTTTTGCTCGTCTCTGTATCTACAGTTATTTAGACAATGTAGTTTTCCTGAATATATATTACTTGGACGTGAGCGATTTAGACCAATATGAGATCATATATATCTAGAATCAATCCCATTCAAAACAGATCAAAATACTTCGTTACGTATTAGTCTGACGACATCGCATAAAATGTCGTCTCGAATTGACTCTAAACAATACAATATAAAGAACAGGTGCTCGACATTTGTCAAATGAAATCAGACGATCAAACTAACTTTCGGTTCTATACAACCGGAACACTTGACACTCACTTCTCTATCTCGTGTATCTATATGGGTGTATCTATATGGGTGTATCTTTATTGGTGTATCTATATGGGTGTATCTATTTGGGTGTATCTATATTGGTGTATCTATATGGGTGTATCTATATGGGTGTATCTATATTGGTGTATCTATATGGGTGTATCTATATGGGTGTATTTATATTGGTGTATCTATATGGGTGTATCTATATGGGTTATCTACCATGTTGTATATCTAACAATTTTGTACCGACTATTTGTTTGACTGACGCAAGGTCCATCTGAGACGACGTCAGCGAAGTTTAGGTCAGGGCTTTAATGAAATTGACCTAGAAGGTACATTTGTGTTAGTTGATGTGCTTATACGCGAAACAAGCCTAGGGCATTTGCGAAGAGTGTAAATTCCAGATCAACCGGCTTATACGCGAAACAAGCCTAGGGCATTTGCGAAGAGTGAAAAATCCCAGATCAACCGGCTTATACGCGAAACAAGCCTAGGGCATTTGCGAAGAGTGTAATTCCAGATCAACCGGCAAATCAACGGACAGTTTAAACAAATCTGAAGACAGTCTAAAATATACTCAAGGATAATTTCATTACAGTAACTAACCATAGAGTATGTGCGACCAGTGTACATCCTGTTCGTTCAAGATATGACGGGTGCCGTCCCGCGAGAAAATCAACATTATGGTATCGGCGTAATGTATCGTGCATGCTAATTCGGGCCGACGCATTCCGTCTCAGGGGGATAGAGGTATAGAGTAATGATTCCTGAAACAGAAAATCCACAGGAGGCGAAAAGTGTCTGTTCGGGTAAGCCTGTGCGGCATGCTTAGGCTGATCCGGGTCGATACTTTACGCATAATCCATAATGTTTGTTTTCTCGCCGGACGCCTCATATATATACGTATCACTCCAGACATAATGTACCAGTGAACGTTTGCTAATAGTCCCCTCTGGAAAACTACGAATCATATTTATAGTTAAGCATTAGATATTATCGTACTATTGCGTATGGTACTACATATCATATATGACGTCATCGTTTACAGTGAGACGTATACGGTGCAGTGAAAGCACCATAAACACAAACTATTTTATCAAACAAATAACGCTTAATTGAAAAAAAATGTCAGCTCCATTAATTATGAAAACATATTACCCTCAAATATGTAATTTACTTATCATGAACAAAAATGTACACTGAAATTCTTTTTCACGCGATAAGCAAACTCGTGGTTACTCGTTTGTTATTCAGCAGAGACGTACATTTCATCTGCATCGGGATAAAGGTTATTAGAGAGCACTCACAGTGTGTGTACATACCACGTGACTTTGACGTCACAAATGCTACGGTGGACAGAAATATTTTAAAAGTAAAAACAAAGGTAACTTTTTAATTTCTTCATCATTGTTAAAGAAACATGGCGCAGTCTACGCCGCTTACAGAGCCATATCTCCGGTTTTTCAACGGAGATTGATTAGTGGTTTAGTTTCTTCAAACACTTCGATGAACCTTTTCTCAAAATGTAATAATATCGCCGACAGCCGGAGCATTATCACAACTGGATTTGAGAGCAGGTAAATCGAAGTGTTTGAAAAAACTAGACCATCAATTAGACTCCTGTAAAACAAACGGAGATAGAACATTGTAAGCGGCGTAGACTGCGCCATGTTTCATTAAAAAGGGTAAAGAAATAAAAAAGTTATAAATGTTTTTACATTCTTATCAAGAACAAATATTGCTGTCTGACCATGCAAATATGACGTCAAAAGTCACGTGGTATACACACACTGACTCACTTTCCGACTTTTACCGATTGCCCGTTTTTCGCCTGCCCTGCAAAAGACAACACTAACACGTGTTACACGTACTTATGATGCGTCGGGCATTTAGTACCTTATCATAGATTCATATTCTGAACATCGCATTGCCCTTCATGAAATTATGAGACCGCAATACAAATAAAAAATAAAACAGATAAATCTTTATTACTTAGAGAGATTTCTCTATAACTCAGACAGATATCTTTCAAAATAAGATAGTTATCTCTATAACTTAGATATATATAGAGAATAACTAACTGCATGTTTTTGATATAGAATTTATGTCACAAGGGAAAAAAGGGGTAATTTGGTTAAAATCACGAAACCGTAGGTTGAGTGATTTTACACCAAATTACCCCTTTGTTCCCGAGTGACATAAATTCGATATCAAAAACATGCAGTTATCCTATTTATTATATATCTGGAATAAATCTCCCCTTTATTTTAAAGAAACATATAAAAAAAAAAAAACTTGGCCTTAGGTGTATGAATGTTTCGTAACCAAATACTGCTGCTTCTATTTGGCGCCAAATGACTAGCGTTATGACGTCAAAACCGCTGACGTGACGTCATTTTCCTAGTATTCGGTCTCAGGTTTTTTTAAATTCCTAGAATTAAACCCACTTTAAATTCCAAAGATGTTCCAAATCTAAAAAAAGTAGTTCCGGCAAAAATGATATCATCACTAGTGATGATATAAAAAAACTAAAAGTGTTATCGTCACAGTGTTAGTTATCATTTTTTTTAAAAATTGATATTGATTTTATGTCACTTAAATTTCAATGTAAAATTTGGATAGGTATGTAATAAATTTATATATATAGCTTATAGGTTAGAGATATAACTTTAAATCGAATTAATATTACAAACGGCCTGTTATAGGGTACACGCAGCGTCTGTAAACGATTGAATGACGCACTAACGAATGAAGGAGACGTTAATTAGATGGCGAACGAAGCTCTGGATCCGAATTTAATTCTAAATAAATCATAAAATCTAATTTTGAAAATAAAAAGTATTTTAAACTTCAAAGACACACTATTATTTATAATTGGCTAAACCATATCAGTTTAAGCTATTTAGAAATTGGGTAACTTTGTGAATTTAGAATAAGAATAATGGTGACATGTTTTATAGCTTGTGAATACGGTTCTTCAGTTTTATATAATTGCAACTTTACGTCTGTTATGTTGTTGTCTGTGTCGACGATCAAATAGGGATTAAGACTGGGAACCAAAATGTTCTTGTTATGTCTTCGCTGTATCCCTGCAACATTCTATGGATTTAACAGTTTCCTGATATGAGCCGTCCCGCGAGAAAACCAACATTATGGCCCCTGCGTAATGTATCGACCCATATCAGCCTGCGCAATCGGCGCAGACTGATTCGAGCCGACACATTCCGTCTCAGGGGGGTAGAGGTATAGATACTATAGAGTAATGATTCCTGAAACAGAAAATCCAAAGGAGGCGAAAAGTGTCTCTATTCGGATAAGCCTGTGCGGAATGCTTATGCTGATCTGGTCGATACTTTACACAGAGTCCATAATGTTTGTTTTCTGGCGGGACGGCTGAAATAAGTACATCTAGAGACATCTGTGTAAACGTGCATGAAGGAACATTGTACAAGTGTAAGAGCTCTGTAGGATGTAAAACTAAAAACATTATGAAAAAGGTTGCTTCGTCTCGACGAGATATTTTTTTATTTGCACAGTCACACAGTTCGAAAAATATTTGTGAATGTTTATTTAACTTAAGACGTTATGCGAATATGAATTCCAAAATTAAACTTAATCATTTGCCACTTAAAAACGCATTTTTACGCATCTGTAGGACACTATTTTTGAAACATGTTGAGCAATTGCTACCGTTGTCAAATTGTTTTCAACTCCGCTGTAGTTCTGTTGTATGTGGGAAAAGCTGAATCCAATAATGCATGAAAGTCGTTAAGCTACCAGCATTGTGATCTAAAGCTCCGGTTTCGAGATCCGTACAAGCAGGCTAAACGGTTGGGAACTCTCCAGACCATCGGCTAAAGTGCAGATTCAGTACCTTACAATGAAGTGGACATGGGGGTGTCTTGTATAGAAACTCCTTCACAATCGATTTAAAATTAGATTAAAGCAAACTGGAGACACATCAGTACCACTAACAATCTAATTTTCAGTTAAAATAAAAGTAGGTTAAAATAATAAAACCGTAAAACTAATCATTAAGTGGCTATTTGTATGTCAACAACGTTTCACAAACTTTTCTCTATATGGTTTATCTACGTGTAATTAGTTTCAAATGTTACTACTAATTTAAATGTATGTTCATTGTAGAAAGCAAGGAACAATCACCAACATACTTTTAATTTTGGAAACGACGAGTTAGTGTCACAGAACGTGTTATTACAAACTTTTAACTTCCGTAGGATTTACAGAAGCAACCATTTAGTGGCTTTGCATTTAGGATAACGACCTTTATGCGTCCGTTAACATTTACGGAAACAACCAATAAACGTCCGTTACATTTACGGTAATGACCTTTAAACATCCGTTACATTTACATAATCTACCTTTAAGAATATGGTATATTAACGGAAATGAAATTTGAGCTTTCGTAACATTAGAAACGACATGTAAGCGTCTGTAACATTTAGGTAAACGAGCTATTAGCCTCCTTTACAATTAATACACAACCTTTAAGAAATCCTATAAGCGACTGTTATATTTACAAAAACGACCCTTAATCGTACGGATCATGCATGTAAACGACACTTATGCGTCCGGCTCATTCATGTAAACGACTCTTATGCGTCCCTGTGAAACATTTGGTGAGATTGTGTTTATCAAGATTGAACTGGTATCGTCTAAAGAGGTAAAATAACTCGTTTGAATCATTGTGATGAGAAGAAAACAATACCGTCACACAATGGAAGACTTTACGTCAACAGACTAATTCATATTGATTGTCTTAAACGATTTGTCGCATACAGACGAGTTTTGACCCGACTGCAGCAGACATCTTTTGAAAACAATTTTACAAAACGGGAAAGCGTGCGCCTAATGTACTCAACTGTATTCAATACGTACAGTTACATTTATAGAGAATTGCCATAGTTTAGTCGCGAAATGTTGTCTGCTTTAAAATTGCAGTATGTTTTAAAAAGTTTTGATCCATGCTAATCGCTGTAAATCGTCGTTAATATCGGATCAAACTAATTGTAGAATCGAAAATGAGTAAATTCACTCAGTGGCTTTAGAATAGTCTTCTTCTCTTTCTTTGTTTACAGAGCAAATTGTGTAAATATATAATTATGGAAAACTTATTTTGATGTGTTGAAACTGTCTCCGGGGAAGGGAGAAAGTGTTCATCTTTAGCGATTTCTCCTTTTACCATTTAGAATTGCCAAGAGTCGTCTGCTATGTTTTACCCGAAGCTAATTTGTTGTTAAAAATCGTCTGCTGTGCAAATATCGTCCGTAAAAGCTTAGTCGTACGCTGCAAAAACATATATCGAGGGCTTGGCGTGAAACGGTTGTAACTAAAGACCTATTTAGAAAACCCTGGTTTATGGGAAATTTTGACCATTTTGTAAACAATGCAAATTTAGGTGCCATTGCTCAGAACGAGCAATGGCACCTAAATTTCCATTGTTTACCAAGTAAAAAGATTTAACGCTTATAAAGACTTGATGGCGGGGTGATTAACCTTGGTAAAAAAATACCAATTTAAGTTACAAACGTTTCACGCCAAGCTCTCGATATAAGGAAAGTAAATATTATTCTATGAGAAGCTAAATTGTTGGACTGTTAGGATTATTCATTATAAATTTAAATTGTCTGTTTTGGGACTGGCTTGGATTTTGTATTTGATATTTCAAATCTGATAATATATTAGCGTGTATAACATATGAGACTGTCTATAGGTAAAGGTACAAGTTGGCATCTCTGAACAGTGTAAGTTCACATAACGCTGACATCTTATCCGTTTCATCAGAAACTACGCAGGTTGATACAAGCTTGTAACACGCCTGTGTTAGTAATATGTGAGCAGTGTAGATTGGTCATCAAACTGTGCGGATGCACTGGGTAATATGGGTATACGTTGTTCACAAAAGCCAACTTATACTTTTTCTAATGTACGAACTCTTACGATAGTTAATGGGTGTTTGCGTCCAGGAGTGTTTGTCATAACCCATATGGTCAAAACCCATACGGCCCAAAGATAACATAGTAGTCAAAACCCATACGGTCCAAAGATAACATAGTAGTCAAACCCACATGTTTGTAAATGCAGATTAATAAAAACCCATAGCGAAGCTGGAATATGTCACAAACCAAACAAAATAACTTATAATGAAAGAAAATATTAATTATGTAAAACTATCGAAATGCACTTTTTGTTAGAATGTCCAATGTTTTCTGATATACGAATGATATATATTAAAAAATATTATTGGAAACATCCAAGTATGATTATATTTATTGAATTACATTGATCTGAAAATGAAAATATAGTTGAAAACTTGGCCATATTTGTTGACAAGGGTTTTGAAATAAGGAATGAAAATAATTTTGTAGATTAACTCTGTTTCAGTTGCACTCTTAAGATGAAAATCAATGTGGAAATTTCGAAAATGGCCTCATTCAGCATCCTCGTCACCTTCTTCAATGATTTTTGATTGATTTTCTAAGTTTTTTATTCTCTCAAATGTCTGATATACATATGATATTAATCCTCGTAATTTGTTATAATTTAACTAGATTTTGTTAAGCAGCTTCACATTCAAACGGGGGAAAGACTATATATATTTTAGAATATTTCCATACATTTATTTGTGTTAGTCTGCTATTTGACTTTGTTCAAACAAAAGTGTTATATGTATGTGGTATGTTAGGCAAATTGCCCTTTTTCCAGAATATAATCAATATATATCTATCTTAATCTATCTATCTTTGATTGAAAATGCAGGGTAGTCAAAACCCATATGATTAAAATTGCAGTGTAGACAAAAACCCATATGATTAAAATTGCAGAGTAGACAAAAACCAATATGATTAAAATTGAAGAGTAGACAAAAACCCATATGATTAAATTTGAAGAGTAGACACAAACCCATATGATTAAAATTGCAGAGAAGACAAAAACCCGAATGATTAAAATTGAAGAGTAGACTAAAACCCATATGATTAAAATTGCAGAGTAGACAAAAACCCATATGATCGAAATTGCAGAGTAGTCAAAACCAGTATGATTAAAATTGCAGAGTAGACACAAACCCATATGATTGAAATTGCAAAGAAGACAAAAACCCAAATGATTAAAATTGAAGAGTAGACAAAATCCCATATGATCGAAATTGCAGAGTCAAAACCCATATGATTAAAATTGCAGAGTAGACAAAAAACCCATATGATTGAAATGGCAGAGCAGACAAAAACCCATATGATCGAAATTGCGGAGTAGTCAAAACCCATATGATTAAAATTGTAGTGTAGACAAAAAACCCATATGATGGAAATTGCAGAGTAGTCAAAACCCATATGACTAGAAATGCAGAGTAGACAAAATTCATATGATTGAAATTGCAGAGTAGACAAAACGAATGAGGATATAAAATGGTTGGAACTCCAGATCCGTAAGGACAAATTTTGGTACAGAATTGAAAATATTTAGGGAATATGGTTAATAGTGCCCGTTATTAACAATATCCTTCTTTTCTACAACGTTTTAAAAACTTTCTGTTTTGTAAGCGTCACATGTCGTCTCCATCACGAGAATGGTTAGCTTCAATACAAACAGCCTAATGTGTCCCAGGCAGACATCTAATTCTCGTATTATATTTATATGATAACATAAATTGATATGGGGCGTCTGGAAAATAGTCTTATAGTAGTCAAATCAACTACAATCAATTGGAAATTGCATTATTCGTT
Organism: Serripes groenlandicus; assembly: GCA_031761405.1. Lineage (NCBI taxonomy): Eukaryota > Metazoa > Mollusca > Bivalvia > Cardiida > Cardiidae > Serripes > Serripes groenlandicus. Next base: position 17,288,825 of record JASEVX010000008.1, on the reverse strand, counting down.
CAAATAATTGTGTTTCCTGTTGTACAAATACGATTATATTCCTCTTCTTCTTGTCAATTATCCTGTGTAAAAGTAATGCATCACACCCAGTGGATGCGTAATCTGAATTCATTGATCGGAGTTTAACGCCAGTTAAGTCACAGCGACAGGTTCATCTAACGTGATCTAACGTATCCTGACTTTCTGGCACTAGTACTCCACACAATAATATTCCCGTCGGTTACGTGTAATTTCCTGTTGTTGCAGTCGTTTTTGGATTTAAAGTGGATTTTGGTCAACTTGCATTTATGTATAAAACGTTTTTCTTTTATTTTGTCAAATTTATTCTCTAGAAGTTTTATAGATGATTGTTCGATTCTAATGAGGTCATAATCGGACTGCACGGAGACGCGGGATGATACTGATCTCGGCTGGTCACAAACTACCGGAGATCGCTTTACGTATGACTTGTCGTCTCAAATGCAGTTGGTCATCTTGCAGCGAGTCGCAAATGTGTTTATTCTACAATTTGTTCGGTGTGTTACGCCATATTCAACGATAGTTCGGTTATATCATGGCGTTTCCTGTGTAATTGTCCGAGCCCCTGTAGCTCAGTCTGCTCGGTAGCGACGCGGGCTGTCAATCCATGGATTGTGAGTTCGAATCCCGGCTCGGCCAAATTTCTTTCCGACGATTGACAAAAGTCAATGCGACATGCGTCATTCGTCTCCCACCAATGGGCCAAGTCTATGTGGAAAAGCAGCCAGTTGCTTGGGAAGATTGATGTGTGGAGTACTGGTGTTATAAAACCAGGAAATGCATGAGTAGGTGAACTGGCCGCCGTGATTTAACTGAGAAATTGTTAAAAACGGCGTTAAACCCCAATCAATCAGAAACCTGTGTAATTGACCAGTGCTGCCGGTTTTATTTATGTTGACACGTGTTCGTCAGTCGTACTGCTACATGTATCCCAGAATCCATGAGCCGCTAGGAGGGAAGTCATGATTACAATGTTGAGTATAACATGACCAGGTCGGAGATTGCAACATGGTCTCTAGCTCCCAAGGCGGTCGTTTAAGCGTTAACTGTGCTGAACTACAGATTATAGATTCATATGCCCAGTAAGCCGAACTGTGAACATTTTCATGATTTTCAATTAAATGTTTTTCAACATTTACTGCCAAATAGTTTTGAATTATTCATTACTTACTTTTTTGTCGCTATTAGCAATATTTGCAGAAGTTTCAACATTTCATTTTTTTTTAAATCTGTTTCTGGAGTTTGGCACCTTTAAGTCTAGAAGAAGTCAGCTAAATGCCTGTTAAGTCACAGCGACAGGTTGATCTAACGTGATCTAACGTATCCTGACTTTCTGGCACTAGTACTCCACACAATAATATTCCCGTGCAAATGACTTCCTTACCACATAGACGATTGACGGTATTCACAATGGCATGTATCAATCGAGACGGGGTTCAAACGCACGACCCCTGGATTGATAGCAATCGTAGTTAACGACTGAGGTAGAGCGACTCGACTGTGTTATTATATCCGTTTACAGTTTATGTGGGATCCATGGAAAGGCCCATAACTCTTAAACATTTCCCACATGTATACGCTTTCTGACGCCTCTGCAGCAAACGACTTTTGAAAATATTGTGACAAAAGAAGAAATTGCTGAAAACGAGCAATTTCTCATTTTGACACAATGTTTTCAATTTTTTCAGTAAATAAACCCTCATTTATATTGTTGTCAACGTGTTTTCAAAGTTGTCAGCTGCAGATTTGTTGTATGTTGGAAAGGGTTAAAAGTTATCGCTGTTCCCAGAGTTGAAGCCAGTCCCCCAAGGAATGTTTGTATTATGGTGTTCATATAGGATACTTGGCACATATAACATAATGTGTAGTTTAGTCACCATTTCCGACATATAACAAATAGCGGACAGAAAATTTGCAAAAATGTAAGCCAATTTGTGGAATATCTCTATAAATGAAACTTAAGTTATTGGAAAAAATCGTAAACATTATTGCAAAAGAAAACATTGCTGATTATGTTACCGATTTGACAAAATGGGTATGCATCTAGAAAAGGATTACATACATATAAATGCATTACACCAGGACGAGTTAAATACAGTGTGTGTATACCACCTGACTTTTGACGTGATATTTGCATGGTCAGACAGCAATAATTGCTCTTAATAAGAATGTAAAAACAATGGTAACTTTCTTCACCCTTTTTAATGAAACATGGCGCAGTCTACGCCGCTTACAATGTCCTGTCTCCGGTTTTAACAGGAGTTTGATTGATGGTCTATTTTTTTCAAACACTTCGACGAACCTGTTCTCAAAATCCAGTTTTGATAATGCTCCGGCCGTCGGCGATATTAATACATTTTGAGAACAGGTTCATCGCAGTGTTTGAAGAAACTAAACCACTTATCAAACTCCGTTGAAAAACCGGAGATAGGGCTCTGTAAGCGGCGTAGACTGCGCCATGTTTCATTAAAAATGATGAAGAAATAAAAATGTTACCTTTGCTTTTACTTTTAAACCGAAGTAAAATATTTCTGTCCGCTCAAGAAAGCAATTCCTCCTTTTGTCGCCATGTTTTCAAGTCTGTTGAATTATTGTATCTTCATTTAAAGGGAGTTTCAAATTGTTTTGGGATATTTTTTCAAAGTCTTCTGCTGTAGTGTTTTATTTTCATCAAACGTTCTTAATAACACTTAATACAAATTAATTGCAAAGTAACGCATTTCCTGGTGATTTAGCAACATGAGAATTCTTGTTACAGTGTTAATTTGGAATGAAAATTGAAACGATTTTAATTTCTTAGTTAATTGATGCCGCGAAACAAAAGCGGTTGCATTCCGTTTAAATCCCTTATTATACATATTTGGATTCGTTCTGAATTGCTAAAAGGCTATGCTTACATAAAACACATATAAGTATTCCCGCGAGAAAACCAACATTATGGCCCTGCGTAATATATCGACCCGGATCAGCCTACGCAGTCCGGGCAGACTGATCCGGGCCGACACATTCTGTCTCAGGGGAATAGAGGTATAGAATACTTATTCCTGAAACATAAATTCCACAGGAGGTGAAACGTGTCTATCCGGATAAGCCTGCGTGGCATGTTTATGCTGATCCGGGTCGATACTTTACGCAGAGTCCACACTCTTGGTTTTCTCGCGGGACGTCTCATACATATATGTGTATTAGTCGTTAAACTTTTCCGAATGTGTCTCTCAATCAACATGAACTAGGATTTCGGAAAAGTTTAACGACTAATACACATATATTTCATTTCATTACCAGAGCTCGTTACAGAATCGTTATAATTTCTCGTTAGCGTCAAAACATGACAGATTAACTGTCTTCGTAATCCAGCCACGACGATATAAAACCTCTCCTTTGATACAACGCCAATACGTATTATCAATTTAAATTCATTTAGATGCCAACATTAACATGAAACAATATATTTTTACTAAACCCTTATTGTAAACAGAGAGATACATGTATCATTAACGATTTGGGCTTATACATGAACAAACCGGGTTTGTTCATTCTAAAAGCGTATTGAATTAAGTGTCAGTGAGTCAATTACTTGCTAAATAAGGATTGCTAAATACCTGACTTCACTGGATAAATGTGATTCAAATTAAAATGTATCCACCTACAATTATCACTACTTTGCTCTTCCGAAAATTGTATGTTTATTTTTTTTATTTTACGAAATTCATGTCTTTGTGTTTAACTGTATGTTGCTTTAAACATGCATATTTGTTTTACGCAATAAGGTTTATTATTATTAGTAGTACATGTATTTACTGCTTTCAATAATTGAAGATATTCATTAACGATTACTGCAGTTTGTTCTCCGAAATAAATTGAGGTTTTATTCTTTTTTTGCAATTTTTCAAACTGTTACACTAGTGTTTGTATATAATGTATTTAATGTTACTTCATAAAGAAATAACAAGAAATATCTTAAAAAAGATAAACGGCGATCAATATGAGAAAACACTAAGAAATGGAACATGCGCATTCAAGGCCGAGAATACGTCACATAACTGGAGATTACGCTAGGCTCCCAAGAGGTGTATAAGTTTCAATTGACGATAAATAACTGAAAACTTATCATGTTTCAAAAATAGTTAATGTTTTGCTCTTAAATATTATTTTTCATACGTTTTCACTGATTTTTTTCACTGAAATTCATTTCTTAAGGAAAACATTTAAAGGTTAGTATGCAAAATATTTCATTTTAAAACTTCACCTTATTAGTGCCTCTCGTAGGATCGCCAGCTTAATTAGGAACCAATCAAAATGTTTCATTTCCTTTATTTCTTCGACATTATTTATTAAATACAACATTTGATTGGTCTACAATCTAGATCATTTGTTTAACATCTAGATCAAAACAGAGGTTAAACAGCTATCGCCGAATAAACAAATTGACGGAGCCCTTGATAGAGGTGCGGGACACAGAGGCGGACTGTTCTTAACGATGCACGGACGAAATGCCGACAGCAGTCATCATAACTGAAAATAAGTTGAACTACGGAATTTGTCTAAAGACAAAACCTTTGGATGTTTGAGTTCTATCATGGCCAGATCTTTGTTTAACTCTTTAACTGCCGAAGTTATCAAAGTCGACTCTTCCATGTTAAAAAACTACTTCTTTCGTCAAATAGGAAATTTGGTAAAATTTAGTGTCCCAGTGCCAATCAATGCAGATTTCAGGAGACGCTGCTCGTTACGAGCTGTGTCTCCTGAATATCCTTGTTTGAAAGAAGCCTTTAATTGCCTTTGGCGACGAATTGGCTATAATTACAGTAACTTAAGCTAATATCACAGCTTGTCGTATAGCGATACCGCACGTCTGATGGATAGAACCTTTGCGAAATCAAATTATCCGGTTATTAAATTCGTCTCAGTTACTGCTCATTGTGACAAATTTCTCCATTTATTACCACCTTTTTGCAATACCTTTTCTTTCATAGAATTGTCTATGTTTGACAAACAGTTTTGAAGGTTGTCTGTTTGTTATAATTAGTTGAAGACGGTCAATATTTGAAAATGTTATATCAATTATTTCCCTTTTTTCGTCAAATAGGAAATTTGGTAAAATTTAGTGTCTCAGTGACAATCAATGCATATTTCAGGAGACGCCGCTCGTTACGAGCTGTCTCTCCTGAATATGCTTGTTTGAAAGAAGCCTTTAATTGCCTTTGGCGACGAATTGGCTATAATTACAGTAACTTAAGCTAATGTCACAGCTTGTCGTATAGCGATACCGCACGTCTGATGGATATAACCTTTGCGGAATCAAATTATCCGGTGATCAAATTCGTCTCAGTTACTGCTCATTGTGACAAATTTCTCCATTTACCACAATTTTTTAAACTTTATGCAATACCTTTTTTTTTATGGAATTGTCTATGTTTGACAAACTGTTTTGAAGGTTGTCTGTTTATAATTATAAGTTGAAGACAGTCAATATTTGAACATTTTATATCAATTTTTTCTCTGATGCAGTCGAGTTAAAATGCTCTTGTTACGTACGACTTTTTGAAACTTTGAATATATTAATTGAGGCGCTGTATTTCAAATCACGTGTTGGGTGATATCATCTGGTCACTGTGATAAGACGTTATTTCACGTGTTGGGTGATATCATCTGGTCACTGTGATAAGACGTCATTTCAATATCAATTACGCCTTTCCAATATGCATGCAGATGCAGTTTAACGCATCTGCATCAATCGACTTTTGAAAACATTGTTTCAAAAAATGAAATGTCTCCAAGTAAAGAATTTCTCTTTTCACACCAATGTTGTTAACTGTTTTCTTGAAGTATACTTTCCGATACTGTATACAAAATCTAAATAAGTTGAGTTCAGGGGCGTAGCTCCCTTTAGGCACTGTAGGCACGTGCCTACACATATTTTCTAAAAATGCCCCAACATGCAGCTGCGGCGATACACATCTGCGTAATGTATCGATCAGATCAGCCTGCGCTGTCCGCGCAGACTGATCCGGTCGAGACATTCCGTCTAAAGGGGGATTGATAGAGTAGTGATTCCTGAAACAGAAAATCCACAGGAGGCGAAAAGTGTATATCCGGGTACGCCTGTGTGGCATGCTTAGGCTGATCCGGGTCGATACTTTACGTAGAGTCCACAATGTTGATTTTCTCACGAGAAAGCCTACACATTGATTATTGCAAAGCTACGCCCCTGACTGGATACACCATTTTAAGGTAGAGCGTCGGCTTCTCGTACCAAAGGTCCCGAGTTCGAGTACAAACTACGCCCCTGGAGTTAATCACTAATCTGAACCGGAATCTAATTGTGAGTCGAAGTTTTTATAGTCGACTCTCAGTTGTGTTGCATGCGGAAAGGGTTAGTATTTCCATTTTATATTGGTTACTGTCAAAATATATAGAATGTCAATAATTGCCTTTGCTTTGCTGAATAAATTGTAAGACCTTTATACATTAATGGAATCAAGGATGGTTTTCGTTCGCCTTAACGGACTTGTGTCGAAATAAATGAACAAGCATATAAAAAGACAGAGATTTGACTTGTTTTACGTGCACTCTGACCATGACCTCTTTAGAATAGGAAACTTTCCCACATGCAACAAATCTGCAGCAGACGACTTTGAAAATATCCAGGCAAAAACACGAAAAATCTCCATAAATGAACGTAAAATTACTGAAAATAGTTGAAAACATTGTGGCAAAAGGAGAAATTGCTCGCTTTGAGCAATTCTCTGTTTGAAAGGATGTTTTCATAAGTCGTCTGCTGCAGATGCGTCAAAATACGTCTATAGGTGGGAAAGGATTAAAGCCGCGCATTAAATGAAAACACGTGACGACGTAATGACGTCACGTGAACTACTGATCAACCCTTTCAAGTGAGGAAGGAGCATAGTATATCATCTAATCTAATTGTGTTGAACTGGATTTTCTACCCGACATAATTTACACAGCTGAGCTTATTTTCAGTAAACGTAGACGCAAACATCACAACTTTAAGCAATAAAGAAAAGAAATATGATGACGCCTAACTAAGTGTTGCTCTACATATTTAAAATGTCACGTTTCCAGTCAAACGTCGTTCAGATGCTGAAGACGAATTCTTTCAGCTATCTCACAAAGTTGATGTTTTAGTGCTTAGTTTAGATGATTTTTAACTTTCATATATTAAACCTACCACAGAAAAGAGCGTTATATATATATACTTTCTTTGCTCGTCATATGAGCCTGTATAAAAATCAAACTAAAATACTTCGTTGTGTGTTTAATTAATCTGACAACACTGCATAAAATGTCGTTTCGAAAGGACCACATCAATCTATATATTAATGCGCAGGTTCTTGTTGTTCTGCCCAATGTAATCGCGCGACACAATCAATGCTCGGTTCTGCTATCAAAACGGTAAGTTTACAATCGGAACACTTCTATATCTCGTTCATTTATCTCTTCTGTTGATATCAAACGATTTTATAGGCGACAATTTGATTGGCTAGAACAAAGGTCAATCCGTGACGATATGAAATAGGCAGCCATGATATCTATACAAGCGTTTGCTAATGAAGCTAAGTTAGTTTAAACTTTTTTATTTTACATTGATTGCGAAACAAGCTTTCGGCTTATATTAATCACGCGCGATGTCGCTTCCTGAAGACTTATTCAGTACTTGCGCCGTTTGTGGTTTGGAAAAATCCCTAAGTCAGATATATATATATATATATATATATATATATATATATATATATGAGGCGTTCCAAGACAAACCCAGCATTGTGGACTCTGCGTAAAATATCGACCCGGATCAGCCTAAGCATGCCGCGCTGGCCAACCCGGAGAGACACTTTTCGCCTCCTGTGGATTTTCTGTTTTGAATTTCAATTAAGATGAACGATTACGTATCACGCACTCTTCGGGTCAAAGCCCGTTAAATAATTCACCAATGTTAATTCAATTCAATGTCCCACGTGGGGTCGCTTCCTGACGCGTCTACAATAGACGACTGATCTGACATGGATATTTTGCAGAAAACAAACCTTAATCAAGAAAAACGTCTAGCATGGGGACAATTAGACGTAGTTTATGTCATTTTGTTTTCTTCTTAACAATTTCCAATATATATACGAAATTTTGACGCGTCTGCAGTTGATGAGATTTGAAAGAAATGTGAATAAATGAGAACTTAAATCTTCTCCTTTTTTCAGTAAATCTACTTTTATTATATAGAGATGTTCCATATATATGCATCAATATCATCAAAGTGGTATGCATCAGATTCGTTGTATGTGGGAAAGGGTTAGATGTATCAAACGTCGTTTGTATCAAGGAAAGTGTTAATTGGAAGGATTGTTCAGGGAAATTCTACATTGCAAACATAGTAGTTTTCTTTCAAATTAATTGTACAGTACAGTAAATGAGTAAATGGATTTAAAAGCTTCCAGTTCTACGCTTTTAAGTAGTCGTCAAAGTAAGTGTCACGGACGTCTATGTCTGTCACTAAGTGGCATTAATTAGTTAAAATTATTTCTACAATGGCAGTAATTGGGCTTCAAATGCTAATTAGCTAACGGGTACTAAAAGGAACACAGATATATACAACCTTGGTAAAGTGTCGTTATTTCCCTTTCCTGTAACAAGATTAACGTAAATTCACGCCGTGTTGTTTCCACAAAGACGAAAGTTATTGGCATTTAATTGACTTCTTCTAGACTTAAAGGTGCCAAACTCCAGATGGAGATTTAAAAAAAAAATTTGAAACTTCTGCAAATATTGCTAATAGCGACAACAAAGTAAGTAATGAATAATTCAAAACTATTTGGCAGTAAATGTTGAAAAACATTTAATTGAAAGTCATGACAATGTTCACAGTTCGGCTTACTAGGCATGTCTATCTATAATATGTAGTTCAGCACAGTTAACGTTTAAACGACCGCCTTGGGAGCTAGAGACAATGTTGCAATCTCCGATCAGGTCATGTTATACCCAACATTGTAATCATGACTTCCCTCCTAGCCGCTCATGGATTCTGGGATTCATGTAGCATTACGACTGACGAACACGTGTCAAAATAAATAAAACCGGCAGTACTTGTCAATTACACAGGTTTTTGATTGATTGGGGTTTAACGCCGTTTTTAACAATTTCTCAGTTATATCACGGCGGCCAGTTCACCTACTCATGCATTTCCTGGTTTTCTCACACCAGTACTCCACACAACAATCTTCCCAAGCAACTGGCTGCTTTTCCACATAGACTTAGCCCATTGGTGGAAGACGAATGACGCATTGACTTTTGTCATTCGTCGGAAAAATTGGCCGAGCCGGGATTCGAACTCACAACCCCTGGATTGACAGCCCACGTCGCTACCAACTGAGCTACCGGGGCTCGGCCAATTACACAGGAAACGCCATGATATAACCGAAATATCGTTGAATATGGCGTAACACACCAAGCAAATTCAATTGGACAATGAACACATTTGCGACTCGCTTCAAGATAACCAACTGCAATGGAGACGACAAGTCATACGTAAAGCGATCTCCGGGACGGTTGGTGACCAGCCGAGATCAGTATCATCCCGCGTCTCCATGCAGTCCGATTATGACCGCAGCATCTTTAAATCATCTTTAAAACCTCTAGAGAATTAATTTGACAAAATAAAAGAAAATCTTTTTATACATAAATGCAAGTTGACCAAAATCAACTTTAAATCCAAAAACGACCTCGACGACATGACATTACACGTAACCGATGGAAATATATGAAACCGTGTCCGTGGAGTAGCAATTGTTCTCTTGGTAGAGAGAATTCGGGGTTCGATCCCAGGTCCGATATTAACAAATAATTGTTTTAATTATTGCAATGGCGCATGGGTACGCTGTGTCTCTCTTTGTCGCTCAGGGTTATGGGTACACATATAGCATGACCGCTAAAGCATCGTTGGCAGGATAAATAAATAACGATTGTACGGGTAGGTAACCCAGGAAACACCATGAAGTAACTCAATATAAGTTATAAAGCAATATTTTACCAATACAAACAAAGAAATATTTCAGACGTGAAAAACTGAATTATTGTCATTTCAAATTGCTTTTGGACTATTTTATACGGAACATACAGTAAATTTCGCTCTAGGGACCTGATATCAATCGGACTTGTAATGACATTTTGAAAGTGGTTTAGATCTATAGCGATTTCAAGACAACAAGAAAAGCACATTACTTTTCTTTGAAAGTTACATTTGGCAAAAGAAATCGTAATGACATTTCTGAGACGATATGAAAACCGCGTCGGACGATATGGGGTCTTATCGCATCACCGTAACGGAATAACAAGGATGGATTTGTCCCGCAACTTCGTTGGATTACAATTCTATTTCATTTAATCAAATGGCTGCCCTCCTTAGCTCTCAGCCTTGCGGGGCTAGCATTACGACTGATTGGCTGGAATCATGGACAAGTAGGGTTTGTTCCCCGAACGTCTACTGGATTTAATCTCTACCTAGTTAAATTTGGGGATTCGGGGGGCCTTGTAAAGGGGCAGTTATAAGTGATATATTCATTTAGTGAATGTGGACTTAAATTACTTTTTCTTTTTTATTTGACTAAAATTATGATAAGTAGTTTTTTTCTATGTATTACGCGTCAAGTGTGCATTTAAAAACTTCTAAATTGAAGATCGAACAAAGATTCTGATCAACCTGATAGAAACATATCGAGGGCTTGGCGTGAAACGGTTGTATCTAAAATTGGTATTTTTTTACCGAGGTTAATCACCTCGCCATAAAGTCTTTATAAGCGTTAAATCACTTTTCTTGGTAAATAATGTAAATTTAGGTGCCATTGCTCGTTCTGAGCAATGGCACCTAAATTTGCATTGTTTACAAAAGGGTCAAAATTGCCCCTAAACCAGGGTTTTCAAAATAGGTTTTAAGTTACAACCGTTTCACGCCAAGCCCTCGATATTGTCGAAAAATGGCCAATGTATGTTAAAAGCAAAGACGTCTTTCCCGACAACATGTTCAAGAGGTACATTATCTAAAGAGGCAACATGTTAAGGTGTTTATCCGGTAGACATGAGTTTAATTCTCGTCTGCATTCATAAGTATTTCGCTGAGTTTGGGCAATACATTTTTCCATTTCTAATTCAAGTAGGACCCGTACTTATTTATGCAGCGCTGAGAAGCATAATTCATAATCTGCCTGGCGCTGGCGACAACGTTAACCAGGATTGCTGGGTGTTTATGGTTCTGTCTTCTAAAGCATGTTGGTATGCTGTTGAATGTTGACAAAGAAGCAGAGCAACCGGGATTAATACATCTCCAGAATACTAAAGGTCTTCTCCTCTACGATTTACTTTGTAGAAAAATATATCTTGTGCCAAGTTACGGCATCCCCTTCAATTGACGATGAATTGAACATGAAGCTGTTTTTGGCAATGGTTGAACATGAGAAATTATTTCAGCATTTGCATCATTGTTATTAAAACCAAAAGATGATGACAATATTAAAATGTTAGAACATTATGATTTAAATTAAATAAAGAAAAGGATTATGACAAACAGTCGGTGTGTTTTAATGATAATTTGTTTGTGCTACATGTTTACATCAAAACTAATCACTGGTTAATTTAAGATACATTGTATGTATGTGATTAAGATGTTTAAAACATTTATTTTAATATCAAAAGTTCATGCTAACGTTTTCCAAAGTCATCCACAAAATATATATATAATTTACCCTTTACAAGGCCCCCCTAACACCAAACAATCAACATGTTATCAACGATAACGTATGAACACTCTAACTTGTAAGCGGAAGGTAAATATGGTGATGATATTATGTGAATGCACAGGTTTGTCTAGTTGTTAACAGTACGCTGATGCACCAATATCCCTACTTCATATGTTACGTCTCAATAGTAATGGTTATGAGACGTTGACACGCAAGAATACAATGCTGGGTATCGACTTCATATATAATAAATTGGAAACGAACAGCTAATGACCGTGCTATCGACAGTATATCATTTCAAGTTCACACTTGCAGACGTATTTCGACGAATTAACAGCAGGCGACCTTTGAAAACATTGTGGCAAAAGGAGAAATTGCTCATAGTGGGCATTTTCATCTCTCGCCAAAATGATTTAAATTCTTTTCAATAGCTTTTCTTTTATTTGTATTGATTTTTCAAACCTTTGCCTGGATGTTTTAAAAGTCGTCTGCTGCAGATTCGATGTATTCGGTTAAGGGATAAGTCACATGAAAACCGGCAATCAGAAGTTTAAAAACAAAACTAAAAAATGACAGACTTGCATATAGCGCTCCTAGTCTTGCGATAAGTGTATGTAAAAATGGACGAAAACATTACCATACTTTATTTCTTATCGCTTATTTTTTGCCAAGGAAATAAAATCCTTATTACCAAAGAATATCGTAAGACTGATTATACACATGAACCTAGTGCTATACGACCGTTCTACTAAATACTGTATACAGAAGCTTAAAAGTATTGGCTACATGTGCGTCCGTGCAACTCTGTCTTGTGGGGACAGCATAACGACTGATGCTCCGGTATCGAGATACTCTTAACGGAATTGAGCCGCAATATCACCGACATGCTGTTGAAAGCGACGTGAAAAACACCCTTTAAAGGGCTATCACAGCTGACGCCTTATCAACTTGTTAAAATGACAGTTGACTGCCAGCTAACCATCCTTTGAGCTGTCTAGGGAACATAGAAAACACATTTATACAAAATAAATCGTATTGGAGACAAGCAGTGACATTGTCAACATAAATTCTGTCTTGTCATATATTCCTTCCTTTAAACGATGAAGTTTTTTCTTTCGGAATCCTTTTTTTCCATTCCAGCAATGGCTTCCCCAATCACAATAGATGTGTTAACATTGTAATCACAGTGTGAACATTTCTGAACGGCTTCCTTTTTTTTGCGCGTGACCCCCTGATTGATAGTAGGCGAACTGGCCTCCGTCATAAGACTGAAAATGTATTGAAAATGCAATTTTCAACACATTTTCAGTTATATGACGGAGGCCAGTTCGCCTACTCGCGTGCTTCCTGTCTTTCTCACACCAATTTTGCATTTACACTGTCAGTCCATTGTTTGAAGACGAACAACGAGTTTGTCAAACGACGGACAGAATGTTGTCTGAGGCGGGGTTCGAACGCCAAGCCATTTAATTGGCAGCTAGCGTCGTAACCTACTGATCTACCAGACCTCGACCAGTTGATATCAAAGAACAGTCAATATGAGAAGTGCTCTAAAACAGCAGCATAATATTATTCTAGACAAACTAAGTAATGCCCGCCTCTGAGTCATAGCAGTTTTGTTCAAGTCTCTGACAAGTATGAAATGGTTGGATCAGACAATTACGATCCGTTGGCAGATAATTATAAAACCTTGTCATATGACATTTATATTTGAATTAATCTTTGTATGTGTGTATATATAGTATGTAAATTAATGTATATTTGCACCATTGAGCACTTTTATTTACGTGTACATGTATACACTTGTAAATGACCAATTGCACTTATGTGCTGATTTGCCGAATACAATTAAGAAAATTTAAGGTGTAACTACACTTATGTTGGTTTTCCTGAAGCACGTACCATACCGTGTATTGGATGAAGAGAGTCGTAGAAATTGCCTTTGATTTCCGTTATGTCTATTCATTTGTTTTGACTGACACTATCTGTTCTTGTCTGGCATGCGTTTTTACCCACTCAAGTTTGTCTGTATTACACGAACGTGAATCACGCAACAAACACCAAAGCTCACCTTATCAGTTATGAATTTTTTTTTTTTTTTATAGTTATCCCTTTCCCACTTGTAGACGAATTCTTGTCAATTTGCGGACAACTTTTGATACATTTGAAAATGTCGGCTCTTGAAAATATTGCTATAATTAGCAATATCTTCTTTTGCCACATATTTTCAACTAAAATATTGTTCTTATTAGCAATATCTCCTTTTATTTAATGCTAAACGATGAGATACCGAGTTATATCAGTAAGATATAATCATTATCACCACACTGTGAGTGATATAGGTCTGACGTCAAAGGGACCAACGTTATGACGACAAACCGCTGACTTTACGTCATTTTTCTAGTATTCGGTCATGTTATACTACACACGTTATATATAAAGAAATACGTAATGGGTATATTATTAGATCGGATACAAGCATTGTCATGCGATAAAAACCTTATCTTATCTACGACCATCTATACTTCCGTATTCCGTATTACGTAAATCTAACAAATCGGACTTATTGACATTGTCTGACATTGTGTAGCAAACAAATACATTCACACGGATTCGTCCGCGTGTGAACAGGTATGAAGACACTAAATATTTCCATTATTTCATCATCAATTATCATAAAATAAAAAGAAAATGCGTTTGTTTTGAGTGGATATGGAATATATTTCAACTCGAAGTGATACAATTTAAACATTTTCACTCGCGCATCGAATCTCGTGAAAATATTCAATTCTATGACTTCTCGATGAGATATATTCCATATCCACACAAAACAAACAAATATCCTCTTTTTGTCACACATTTTAAACTTCGATAATAATACTTTCATTTTTAGAGCATGTTCATGTTTAAGGTACATGTTTTAAAAGTCGTATGTGTCTTAATTGCTGTATGTTGGAAAACGTTATTTCTTTCACACATACATCACTTTTGCAGCAAATGACTTTGATAACATCTTGGAACTATGGGAACTGTTTTCAAATGAAAGTATTGAATAGAATGGAAAACATTTTGGCAAACTGAGAACTCGCTCAATATGAGAAACTTCTCATTTAGTCATTAAGTTTTAAAAAGTCGCCCAAAATTTTATATATTTTCATGACTTTCAATTGACTGTTTTTCAACAAATTATGTAAGGGGTCACATTTCTGCTAAACCCGTTCCCTATTAGAGACAGTTTCTGAGGCCTATGCAACAGACGATTTAGGAAAAGATTATCACCAAAAGAAGAATTGCTCCTTATGAGAAAGTTATCCTTTTGCCACAATGTTTGATAAATAATTATACTTTGAATGAGTGTGGCAATAGCTCATGTATAGGAATTTGGGGTCTTTCATGTTGATACCACTGCGGGAACGACGTCGCTCCATTGACGTTACGCCAAGATGAAGTGTAACGGAAATTACGTCACGTCCTTCTTTGGCTACGATACAGTCAAAATTTAGGTTCGGGCGTAGAAGGCTAATGCTGTCGTTTTTTTTAAGAACGGGAAAACATATTTCTTACAGATTTTCATTTAGTTTTAACTTTTCGTACAAATGTTTATTCCCACATAACACAGCATTTTAATGATCTTAAATATCTATTTAAAAAAAAAATGATTAAAAAGACGACAATAATTTTCAATCCGTGTTTTTCCGCTCATTTTATACATACCCAAAATACCGATTTTAAAAAAATGATTAAAAAGACGACAATAATTTTCAATCCGTGTTTTTCTGCTCATTTTATACATACCCAAAATACCGATTTAAAAAAAAAATGATTAAATAGACGACAATAATTTTCAATCTGTGTTTTACGTCTTCCTTTTATACATATTCAAAATGGCGGCCCCCATGGATTTTTCCAGTTTCATTTCAGAAAGCTTCATGGGTTATTGAAAAAAAAAAAAAAAAAAAAAAAATCTCACACCCGTTAACTATAAGCGAAAAAACCCATTCATGGTTTTTTTCGTATTACCTACTTTGTTGTCACTATTACCAACATTTGCTGACGTTTCAACATTGTGATCTCCATCTGTAGCTGAGAACATTTAACGTTATCCAGAATGTGTGCTTGACCAGATGGCTACAAGGGAATATTCTGATTAGACTGAACAGACATTTAGGATGATATGGTTATTTGCTTTTCGTAATATGGCGTCTATATAATTATAAGCGTAGGCTCAATATTCAAAGATAAATGAAATCCGATTTTCATCGTTTATAATTTTGCTGAACTATCTCGCGTCAAAACTCACGCATTATCGATCTAAGAATTCTCAAAAGCGCCACAACTGATGGTTTGTTCAAATATATTTATCTAACAAAACTACCAAATTTGTTTATTTGAAGCAAATTGAAGATTTGATTCATATGTTTAAAATACAAAACTTCTTATTCGCATTGACGCCATAATCAAATATCATACTGAAGATGTATTGAGGTTAAAAAATAAAAAGTCATTAGGGCCTATACCTTACTGTGTTAAGAATCCAGTCTCAGTCAAACACTTAACCATTAGAATAGGGTTGAAGAAAAGTTAGGAACAAGATTGAAAGACATAAAGAAATCTTTTTATATGAAATACATCGACGAGTACCGTGGTATGTGTGCTGGTCAACCCTACAACACACATGCAGACACTTGTGGACGAATCTGCAGCGGACCACTTATGAAAACATTGTGGGATAAGGCAAAATTGCTCATAATGAACAAACTATTTTCTTCCCACAGTGTTTTCTTCTGTATGTTGACAATCAAGTTAAGATATTCAAAACAAGCATTTAAAAATAAGATGAAATTTCTGAGCTAATCCACTTTCTTAGATTTGGTCTGTCTTCACAAAAGAAAATCACCCAAAATAGGGATTGAAGACAAAGTATTTCCTTCAAATATTGAGCCATGTTTTCACGAACAAATGCGACTGGCGTGCGTAGCTGTCGTCTTTTAATATTTTCACATAAATAACAATTTTCAAGCAGACATGATTATAAACATTTATGCAACATGTGGTCAATATCTAAAAATGACAGAATATGTAAACGTTGCTATGCAAATATCAACCTTAATGTTTTCTTTCGACAAATGAATATCCAGATCATACTCCACATCAGCGCACGTCGAATCGAGCTCTAAAATGTTCGCAAATAAGTCATAAATGGTTTTAAGAGACTTCTGTCAAACGGTTTTCAATTGGACCCCTTTAATATGCATGCCTTTGTACAGCTTTGTTTTAACATGTGATTAACATTGCTCAACTATTGACAAGAGTTCAAAGTTAAATTATTGCGGAAAAGGGAGAAATTGCTCATCATTAGAAGTTTCTTCTTTTTTCACTTTGTTTGCAAAGGTCATCTGCTGCAGATGTGTCAAAATGCGTCTGTAGATTGGTAAAACGAAAGAAGAAATCAAAGTAGTCCTTCACCCATCTTACTTAAACATATATATATATGTTCTATATTATAAGGCACGGACAAGTTGCGATACCTCAAGCGGTAACGAGGTCGGCTATGGATCCAGCAGTCGTGAGTTCGAACATGAATTCGGATCTTTCAGATGATTTTGGAAATTGTCTTTGACTAGAGTCACTTGTCTTCAGCCAAGGGTCTAACTTATCTGTGTATGATAGTTATCTAGGTAGAAATGTGTGTGGACTTCTGGAGTGAGACAGCTAGGAAACTTAAGTTATGGTAACTTGTCGCCGTTATATAACTACAACACCGTTTAAGACGGTGATAAACTTAAGTTATGGTAACTTGTCGCCGTTATATAACTACAACACCGTTTAAGACGCTGATAAACTTAAGTTATGGTAACTTGTCGCCGTTATATAACTACAACACCGTTTAAGACGGTGATAAACTTAAGTTATGGTAAATTGTCGACGTTATATAACTACAACACCGTTTAAGACGGTGATAAACTTAAGTTATGGTAAATTGTCGCCGTTATATAACTACAAAACCGTTAAAACCGGTGATAAACTTAAGTTATGGTAACTTGTCGCCGTTATATAACTACAAAACCGGTAAAACCGGTATAAACCTAAGTTATGGTAACTTGTCGCCGTTATATAACTACAAAACCGGTAAAACCGGTGATAAACTTAAGTTATGGTAAATTGTCGACGTTATATAACTACAACACCGTTTACGACGGTGATAAACTTAAGTTATGGTAACTTGTCGCCGTTATATAACTACAACACCGTTTAAGACGCTGATAAACTTAAGTTATGGTAACTTGTCGCCGTTATATAACTACAACACCGTTTAAGACGGTGATAAACTTAAGTTATGGTAACTTGTCGCCGTTATATAACTACAACACCGTTTAAGACGGTGATAAACTTAAGTTATGGTAACTTGTCGCCATTATATAACTACAACACCGTTTAAGACGGTGATAAACTTAAGTTATGGTAACTTGTCGACGTTATATAACTATAACACCGTTTAAGACGGAGATAAACTTAAGTTATGGTAAATTGTCGCCGTTATATAACTACAACACCGTTTAAGACGGTGATAAACTTAAGTTATGGTAACTTGTCGCCGTTATATAACTACAACACCGTTTAAGACGGTGATAATCTTAAGTTATGGTAACTTGTCGCCGTTATATAACTACAACACCGTTTAAGGCGGTGATAAACTTAAGTTATGGTAACTTGTCGCCGTTATATAACTACAACACCGTTTAAGACGGTGATAAACTTAAGTTATGGTAACTTGTCGTCGTTATATAACTACAACACCGTTAAAAACGGGGATAAACTTAAGTTATGGTAACTTGTCGCCGTTATATAACTGCAACACCGTTAAAAACGGTGATGAACTCATGCTTCAAGTTCTTCTTTGATATACAATTAATAGAAGCGGCTTACTCGATTAACATTTCAGAACACAGGTGTACCCAAATGGTTGGCGCCCGGACTTCTTTTAGACCGGCTGCTCTAGGTTTGATTCCGAGTGTGGGGATTCCGTAGACATGGCACATTTCTTAATCTAGCACCAGCTAAGACGCATGGATGACTGGGCAGTGCAAAACGATCGTGGTATAACATAACTATTGCTGTTGAAGACGGTGGTGCAAAGGTAGAGCGTCGGTCTCTCGCACCAGGGCTCGAGTCCTGAGATGAGCGGATTCTGACTATTGGATTTTACCACACAAACGATGCGAGTATTGGTTAAGTCTACTGGGAGCAGACATCGAGCGTGGTGAATATCATCTGAAAGCTTGATTCGCAATCGATGTGAAATAAATAAGTTTAAACTAAACATTGTTGGATTCACCATGAAGCACAATAAACAACTAAACGTTTTGCGCTATTAATCCAATTAAATTATTTTTACTTCGTATGCTCTCAACAAATTATTTGATGGTGTCTCATGGTGTTTAATATCCTCTTAAAGAATCAAGGAACTTACAGTTCTGACAGCAATCGGCTAATGGATATAACAAGGACATATATTTATCATTCTCAAAAGCCTATAAAACCCAAATTTTGGTAAAATAATAAAAAAGTGGCATGTTGCAGCATTATGTTTGCGTGAAAAAGTATCTAAAAAATGTTATAAAACATAAGCAAAACATTACTAACACAGTAGTATGGCAAAAATGACCTAGAAAACTAACTACTACAATAATAAATATTGAAGTCTATTCTGTTATGAATCCATAACCCTAAAACATTAAAACTGGTTTAACCTGCTGTGAACCTTTTATGCAAGCTTCAACCAGTCGATTTGAAATAATGATAACAACTGATATGTATTATCTATATAATTATCGGGGAAAAAACAGTGGGAAAAAACAGTGTGGGTAAATGTTAAATTAATGTGCATTTTTCACAATATTTTCAAATGCAGCCTTTTGTTAAAATGCAAATGCACGTGAGAAAAGACATCAGAAATTCAAAACTAATAACAAATCCTACTCCCGGTTCGAATGCGATCGGAACGCATCGTAGGTCTGGCACTTAACACAGTAACTGATCATGCTCTTCACGCGTGATCAAGTCATAACATCACAGGGTGCGTAGAAATACATTGTTTCGATATCTGTTATTACAGACAGCTAATTTCATTTGGGTTCAAAGACTTTAAAAATCGTAGTAATTGCTGCCCTCCTTCGCGCGCTAAGTGCTTCGGGGTAAGTTATAAAGAAGGCTCCTCTCTGAACTTAAAAATAGTGTGAGCCTTCTCGCAACAAAACCAACATTATGGCATCTGCGTAATGTACCGACCCAGATAATCCTGCGCTGTCCGTGCAGACTGATCCGGGCCGACATATTCTGTCTCAGTGGGATAGAGATATAGAGTAATGATTCCTGAAACAGAAAATCCACAGGAGGCGAAAAGTGTATGTCCGGGTTAGCGTGCACGGTATGCTTAGGCTGTTCCGGGTCGATACATTACGCAGAGGCCAAACTGTTGGTTTTCTCGCGGGCTGCCCATGTCAGGTAATGGAGAGCTACTCCTAGAATGAACGACCGCAGTAATTCAATGCTGACTTGTGGTAATACTTTTGTACTTAATCTTATATAATATTAGGGACTAATAATAGCTTTCCACGAGTGTCTTTGGAATTCGAGGACTATAACAATCGGCTCTCACGAGCCCCTTACTGTTTTGCGAATGGCTCATTGTGTTTATGAGATGTTTGCACGCAATCTGGTTAATTTCACTTTGTTTCCTTGTTTCGCTTTACTCAGAAGATACAACCTTGGCTGTCATCTATCAGTGTTATGTCGGATTTTATCATGCAGCTATTTATGCAAGAAGGTGTAATAACATCGAATATGTAAATCGGTATATTTATAAATAAGCTGCGCTCTCCGAAAACCAACTGTAAGACATATGCGATCAGTGTAGATCTAGATCAGCCTGTGCAGACTGACCTGGCTCTGCAGTCTGCACTGTTCGCCAATAAGTCATAGAGGGTTCCAAGAAACTTTCTGTCAAGCAGTATCAATCTGGATATATTTAAACCTTTAAAGTTGTTGAACTCCAGATTATAGATAGTATAGTCAAAGTTTAAAAACTGTTTAAAAGTTGTCTTGAAATATTAAAATCATAATGTTGGGATAAAATTAGAGTAAAAGTTCACTTTCCAGTACAATAAACATCTAAATATTGATCGTTTATGGTTATTTTTCTGAGTAGACATACCCAGTAAGCAAATTATGTACTTTTTCTTTACTTTCAATTGACTTTTGTGTTCAATATTTACTGCCATAATCCGGATAAACAAATCGACGGCGAAGCCAGCGATGTTTCTCGTCAATAGGTAATGTTTATGAACTTTGCAAAACTCTGCTATACCGTCTTTCCAAAAATTGTGTCCAGACTGGATTTTTCGATACAGTCACGATTCTGCTACGTTTTGATTGGATGAAAAGAAAATATCGAAAAAAAAAAACCTTCTAGAGGAAATAATTAAAGATGATTAAGAAATAAACTATCAACAACCGTGGGTTATTGGCGAATAACCAATGGTTTGGAGTTCTGATGCGCAGGAATTAACCACGAAGGCCTACGGCCTGAGTGGTTAATTACAACGCATCAGAACGACAAACCATTGGTTATTCGCCAATAAACCAAGGTTTTTGATAGTTTCATTTCGATTCTAACATGACCCGACACCTTAACAAAGGGAAATAAATGCACTATTTAGCAAACCAGTTTACCCACCGGTTTGCTGTTCCATCAATTGTGACTACCCACTGCATTATACGCATAACTGCAGAAAAAACGACAAAGAGGGGTAGACTCAGCAACAAGACAATGTAATTTTATTTAATTAATTATTTAGTTTTCATTGTACTACACAAGTTAACAATATGTATAGAATGAGTGTAGTGGAGCAGAATTATTCTATTCTGTTCTACGGAACGAATGTCTACAGGGCTATTGTGTCACAATGTGTCCGAAAATTCAGCGATTTGAGGACAAAGAAATTTCGCTGAAATTCCCCACACTTATAGAACTCAATGTGATCTAGGTCTGGGCGTGTTCGTTATATCTGGGAATAATCTAGTTTCAGATATTTTTTAGGTTAAAACCTGAAAAATCGACATTTTCACAACATATTTCTGTAGATCTCGCACCAGCAAATAACGGAATCAGCTAGAAACCTGAAATTCAACCTAAAACTTGTCCGAGATCCAGTGCAAACAACGGTGTGTTTAGATTTCTCATACATTTAGTTTGGATTCTTGGAGAAAGCTTTTAATTTTTTCTGTGGGCGTGACTAGGAAAGTGACGTCATGTGAGCGGTTTGACGTCATAACGTTACAGTGGTGCAGAGGTAGAGCGTCGGCCTCTCGTATCAAAGGTCCCTGGTTCGCGTCCCGTGATGAGCGGGTCCTGTCTTTGAGATTTTTCCACGCAAAACGGCACGAGTACTGGTTAAGTCTCCAGGAAGCAGACATCGAGCATGATTAATCCAAGCTGAAAGCTTGTTTCGCAATCAATGTAAAATAAATAAAAATAAAATAAATAAAATATCGAGTCAGCCATTGCAGACGACGTAGTATACACATGTATGTTTCTTTACATCACGTGACGCTGAATGACAGGCTTATACGCGGGGGTATAACTGGAATAGCCAATGTGAAAAGTAGTGCATTTCCATTGGTTATTGACGAATAATCAACGGTTATTTTCTTCGCTCTCTATAGGCAAGGAAAACAACGTCATGTTAGAATAATACGTACTCGATAAAGGAAGAAGCACAATTAATTTTATGTGTGATAATTTCCGTTTAATAACACTCGTCGTCTATTTCTAAAACGAGTTCAAATAATAACTCATAAGGTTTTTTTTACTTTCCGGAAGTTACAAATCCAAATTCCTGTAATATGACGTCATAATATGACGTCATTATATTAGCGTAACGCAAATGATGAATAAATAACCAAAATGAAAACGACAGAAAGTATAGGAAACGTTAGTTTGACTAGTCCGTGACAAATGAAGTTCCGTAAATTATGGAATCGTTTTATTTGAAGTACTTTATGAAGGGCAAGTTGATTATTTGTTGTACCTATCATCAAAATTTCATGGATTTAAAATCTTGGCTATATTTTAAAGTTAAATATATGCTTAACCGAATGATGATTTTTATTTTCTTTGCTTAGGTCGGTAGGACTCGTAATTGACGTAAATAACTGATCGTGCTGCAAGCAAGGGGCTAACTACAGTTCGCAGGGAATTATTTACCGACCACAAAAGTTAATAGATGGTTACTCGAAATAGGTAGCACCTAAACTCATATTCGTTTTTAACTATTTATTACTTACTTTGTTGTCACAATAAGCAGCAATATTGCAGAAGTTTCAATATTTCAAATGTTGATCACCATCTGGAGTTCAGCACCTTTAATGATTAAGGTACGGTTGTTTTCTGGCGCACCGCTCAAATGTAAATCAGAAAGTGTCTAGTTACAGCAAGCTGATATGGCGCGTGTCTTTGACTTTTATCACGTTGTTTACCCTCACCGCTCACATGTAAATCAGAAAGTGTCTAGTTACAACAAGGTGATATGGCGCGTGTCTTTGACTTTTATCACGTTGTTTACCCTCCCGCTCGGCATTAATGCCATTTGGCGAGCAATATGGCGCGTGTGAATGTCTCCCACCTTTACCTCATATGATATTTTACAATCTACTGCCGTGTCAAATTGAGGCCTGTAAAATTGCTGTAAATATCAGAGTGTATATTTATTTAACCCATTTCCTCATACGGCAATTCTGCAGCAGACGACTTTGAACATATTTTGTCAAAAAATAGAAAATCTCCATAATTGAATGGATAACATATGACAAAAATTGGAAAACATTGTGGCACAAGGAGAAATTGCACGTTTTGTGCAATTTCTTCTTTTGTCACTATGTTTTCAAAAAGCCGTCTGCTGCAGAGGCGTCAGAAAGCGTCTATATGAGGGAAATGGTTAAGATTGAAAAACATTATTAGAAAAATAGAAATTTGCTCGTTTTGAGCACATTCTCATTTGTTCTATAAATTATGTTTTCTTATGTCCTCTGTAGCAAAGGCGGCTGCTGCCGTCCGCTACCGTCTGCCTCGGGGAAACAAACATGTGTCACTCATCGCATGGTATATGTTAAATGTATTCAATAACTTAAATCTTAAAATGAAAATATAGTTAAAAACTTGGCAAATTTCTTTTTATAACAGTTTTGAAATAAGGAATGAAACTCATTATGTGGATTAACTGTGGTACAGTTGAAAAGAAAATAATCCTTGATCGGGAATCGAACTCTGGTCTGCCGTGTGCTAATCGCAAATGTGAATCCCTGCACCAGCCTAGTTATTTCATATAATGAGAAAATGTATGCCCCTTAAATACCTTCATATGATGTGTTACTAAGAATAGAGTAGAAATACATTTTTAATTTTCAATTCTGAAATTATTTATTTTAACAGCACGTTTCTTTGGAGTTCTTTCTATTGCATTTATAATTGATTTCAAGTTCAATCAATATTCCGGTTTATATAATCCCTCAAAATGCCGCATTTTGTTTTTTGAGACAAGGACTATTTGGCGCTACGATACAGGAAGGTAGTTAACTAGACTGGAATCATTAATATTGTTGACACTGATACATGTACTTTTATTGACATCATATACGATTTACATTTATCAAGACATCTCTGTGAACCCGACACTCTGTTCAGTAATAAAGACCTTCTGTAGAAATAGATATTTGAAGTTATTCAATGCCGATATTGTGAGAATACTTTAACAATAGGGACTGATATCAGTCTAGACTTCGAAGATTGACTTGGGGGAATTCGCTTACTATATATAGCAATTGTGTCTGACGACCCCATGCTAACAACTGAAGGCAATGGGTCTGTTAATCCTTTCCGACATGCAACATGTCTGCATTACGAAAAGATATGGAAAATCTCTCGAAGTAAATTAATAACGAATGAATAGTGTTGAAAATATTGTGGTAAAATGAGGAAGTGCTCTTTATGAGCCATGTTTCGTTTTGCCACGATATCTTTAAATATTGTCAGCTTCAGACTCGTCACCATGCGTCTACAAGTAAGAAATAGTTAAACTAACACAGAGAACGACCTCTTTGATATTCCTATATTTTCTTTATTTGACTTGAATGAGAGTTATTTTACCACACTTTCAATAGTACTTGAATAATACCAAGACGTTTCCTGGGTCAATCAGACTACGCGAAAGTCATCAGTCCTTCAGTCCTGACTGACAAAAAATCATTCGGACTGACACATTTTCAGGTAATAATTGGTTGAACAAAGAGGAAAATATATGCAAAATTAGCTTTCGGACTGACAGGTTTAAAAAGATTTTGTGTAGTCTGGTCAATTACGAGTACTGGTGGTAAGCTTATTGTGACAGGAGCACATCAGTCCTAGCGATATCCTCAAGTTGCTGATAGCCATGGAGGGAAGATTTTACTACAAGTTTAATATATTTGATTTAACCCCACTGGGGATCGAATCCTGGCCTCCTCGTCTATGGGCGGTCTTTCACACACTACACTGCTAAGGGACGCCCCTGTAATTGCAGTATCGGCGAGATTATTGCACAATGATCTAATTAATAAGTTTATTTCCCAATGTTCCACAGTAAACACGAAGAAACTATTTATAGTATGTTGATCTGGGTCTTCATTTGTGAAACCTGACTCATTTGTGGTCACATTGTGGTGTTGTTTTTCTTCCACTTATTGGTAATTAGTACAATAAAGAAAACATTAATTGTCAGGTTTTTTTAACTATGAACTTATTTGCTTGTCACAAACGCACCATACGTAGGTTTTCACGTAACGTGGCTCATTTGTAGTATCATTATATTATTTCTTTCTACCATTAATTGATAATTAGTGCAATAAAGAAAAAACTAATTGTCTGTTTGTTAACTTTTTACTTATTTTCCTGTCGCAAACACCTCCTGCGTAGGTTTCTGTGGTGTTACTCGGCACATTAGTTGTAACCTTATATTGTTGTTTTTCTACCATTAATTGATAAATACTGTAATAAAGAAAACACTAATTGTCTGTTTGTTAGACGACCGAATATTTTTACATATATAATATTTAGAATGAAACTTATTAAGTTGAGTCGGGTAAAACAGAATCATGTTAATCACTTAAAGGGGTTTAATAGTGGAATAATAAATTGGAGTAAAACGTTCAGCTATATGTCGGCCAGGTCACCAATAGGACGATGGCCAGTTCATCTAACGTCTTTATCCTGACTTCCTGCACCAATTTTCCTCACATTATTTCCCCGGGACAACTGGCTACCTTTACGCATAGACTAATAATCCCTTTGCGAAGACAGATTACGTCAGTCGCATTGGCATTGATGAATCATCAAGAAAAAGGAATAGCCGAACCAGAGTTCGAATTCCAATTCCTGGTTTGATAGCCCTCGTCGAAGGTAAGGTTTTTTATTATTAATTGATTGACGCTCTGTGAAATCAAACGGTTGAATGTTGCGACAAGTGTAGATCCGGATGAAAAAGGGCAGACACGCAGTCTGATATGGCACTCAATTGTTCGCCAATAAGTCATAAAATGTTTAAGAAACTTCCATTTGAAGCACAGACAAAACTTCTTTCGAACATGACATAATAACGTTAAGCTTGTTTTCCCGGAGCACCGGTCCATGTCATTTTCACAACTGTAACTCTTTTATTTGTCGCTGGAAAGAAGAGACACTGATAGGACCATGCATCTATTTGCTAAGCTAACCTTTGATGTCTTATACAAGGCTAGACTTATATGATAACGACTTATTAATGTCATTGGAATGAATTTGATAAATTCGAATAATTGTATTTGTAAATTATTTACCATTAGGATTAGAAGATTTAAAGAGTAGTTTTAAGTTTTAAACACATTTCCTCTGAGTTGGTATTGAAAGATATGCAGCTATGCACGTCTTTAATTCAGCATTTTATAAAACGTATAACGGTCTTTTCGTTAAAGAAACGAATATTGTTTTGACTATGAATTTTAAAACCACACAATTAAAACAGTTGGTTGACACGAATGGAATCGTTCCGATAACAACGTTTAAGTCCGATGTATACATGACCAGGAAATACGAGTTAAATCAATAACAACAATAACAATATTTATTTTCACTGAATCTATTCGGTTAATCGAGTAACCGGTTGCAAAAGTATACGAGTAACCGTTTAGTAATATCGGTAACCGTTGCCATCCCTAATTTATACCCATGGTACTTAGTCTGAAAAAACGTTTTCTGTTTCATACTACTTTATAAAATTTATCGTCCTCACATGAAATGTAAAGTTAATGTAAATTGAGCTATTTTATGACATTAAAAGTAGCAATATTTATATCAGCAATGCACTAATGCAGTGTTATGTAATTCCTTGTTAAAATAGGTGTTAAGTGAAATCGGGAAATTACGTAACTTGATGTAAAACCAATCAATTAATATACGATTAACATGCAAGTTCGTTCTATTTTGTTATCATTTATGTCTTATGCTAATCTCATCTTTATACATCAAGTAAATCCCTATATTTCTTTCGTGTTTAAACTCGATTTATTGTTATTATAACAAGTGATAAGTCATATGAAAGCCGCTGTCCCAGTTTTCGCGACCAGGACAGATCTAGCTCAGTCTAAACCTCCGGTAATTCAGAACTGTATCTACCCTCTTTACAATCTAGTCGTACGAGCCTCCCAAAAAGATCATGCTCAAAAACTGAACTATACAATAATGCTTGATTGATTGATTGGAAATTAACGCCGTTTTCAAACAAGATTCAGTCATATAACGGCGGTCAGTTCACCTACTCATGTGTTTCATGACCTTCTCACACCAGTACTCCTCACAGCATTCTGTCCAAGCAACTGGCTGCTTTTCCACATATACTGTTAGCCCATTGGTGGAAGACAAATGACGCTTGTCACAGTGACTTTTGTCAAACGTCAGAAAGAATGTTCGCCGAGCACGGGTTCGAACTCACAACCCTTGGATTGACAGCTCGGGTCACTACAATAATGGAATTAAATTTTACATGCTAATTATGTCAATACTTCCGAAGGTAAATTTTCACGTGACAAGAATACAATACAATAATACTGTATTTGCAAATACAGGCGACCGTCAACAAATATATAGTTGTTCGCCAATAAGTCATAACATATTGTCTATTCCATTATACCATGCATACAATTACGTATATCTTTCCGTAAGGCATTGGTCACATTGAAAACATTGCATGGTATTCATTCTCAACTGTTAAAATATTTTTGTGAATTAAACAAAAACTATAAATGAGATTCTCCCTTTATACGTGATCCATTTAATCGGTCAGATATACAGACAGAGATTATAATTTATATTTTATGCGTGATCCATTTAATCAGTCAGATATACAGACAGAGATTATAATTCATATTTTCACGAGCGTCGAGACTGTGGAAGAAAATATTCAAATTTAAAATTCAAATATTTATTGTATTTAGACCTCCAGGCCTTTTACATACAACGGTATACAATAAAATAATCACAACATGATTGTGTTGTTGCCATTCATACAGATAATCAAGCGTTACTTAACTCAACATTTCTTTTTCTCATGGTATAATATATGAACATAGCTGTGGAAGAAAATGTATTTTGGTACTGTTTTCTGTTTGACGAAACTCGATATCTAATGGAAGACCAGTGTATATCTATGTCTCTGGGAAGACGAAATAAAAATATACTTTTCATTAAACATGCCTTATTGTGAAAAAGTATATATACTATGGGGTATAAAAGTTGTCCTTAAATCATTATCTAAATTGGAATTATCAGAGCCATGTATGAACTATTATCTCACCAATGTTCCCTTTTATCTCATCTTAAAGCATTCACTCTTTCAGCGCCAGATTGTTTAAAGTAGAATCGTCCATGTTTAAAACCGAACGTCTCCATTTCCTATTTTATGAGTGATTTGAAATATTTTGATAACTAAAATACAATGCTATTTTCAGTAGGGCAAGCTCGTTAAGAGCTGACTTACCTGATTATGTATTGTTTGTAAAATGCTGAATATTGCCATTGGCAATTCAAGAGTTAAATAATTCACTTTCAGTTATTAGGTAATTGAAACCTGATATGACCCGTTCCACGAGAAAACCAACATTGAAGACTCTGCGTAAAGTATCGACCCGGATCAGCCTAAGCATGCTGCGCAGGCTTAACCCGGACAGACACTTTTCGCCTCCTGTGGATTTTCTGTTTCAGGAATCATTACTCTATACCTCTATCCCCCTGAGACGGAATGTGTCGGACCGGATCAGTCTTCGTGGACTGCGCAGGCTTATCTGTGTCGATACATTACGCAGAGGCCATAATATTGGTTTTCTCGCGGGCCGGCTCATGTGTAGAACTCACAATGACCTTTAACACCAAGCAAATACTGAATTAATTGAAGATGTTTGCTTAATTCAATGAATTCAACATCACGAGATATTCAGTCAAGTGAAATTTCTATTTCAGATCTGAAGATGACTGTCTGGATTGATTCAATTAATTTCACAACTGGAATGATTTGCTACATTTAATCTATACAATGGGAGTTATTTTTATAACTAAAGATTTAAAACAAACAACAACACGTGTTGCTACAATTTCGGCGATTAAGCTTTCATCTGGTAATTATTCAAACATTACAATAACAATAAATCGGAAGTAACGTCAAATGTTAACAAGTTCAAGTTCAAGTTCTTTATTTGCATAACATTTTACATGTTGTTGCAACATATACATATAATTAAATAAACAATTGTATAGCAATACATATAGTATAGTTTCGATAGTTGACATGTGATATATAATATTCGAGAAAAGTGTAATTAATATTTATGCGTACAAGTTGACTAAACTTAGATTGTTTATTTTGTGGTTTTAAAATCCTTTTTCGGATTCTATCCGTCTATGGCACTGTTTTAGATTCGCGTTTAGTATTGTAACGTCAATCTTTTATTTGTAAAACTGAATCTTTTGCTATTTAATATGATCAAAATAACAGAATATTTTGTTTATCTTAAGATCAAAATATTGTGAAAACTGGATGATAGTTTTACAATAAATCCAGAGTTTACGCGTGACACGATACTATTGACCTGCTCCTGACTTCCTACCATAGTCAAAGACATAACTGTATTATGAAAAAAAAGGGGGAAAAGGCTTCTGGCCCAGAATATAGTTGTCACGTATTAGATTAACATGGGTTTTACTGATAGCTAATATAGGCATTATAAATTTCTCCTTTAACCGCACTGACATCTTCTGCAGAAGTAAACGTGTGTATCAGTACCATGACTAAGGAAGATAATTTACGATTCTATCATAATCGCATAAAAATATATAAAAGTAGATATTTTCCGTGCTTTTATTCATGTCTGTATTCGTAAGATTATAAAATCTATGAATGTCATTACTTTCATTATATTAAAAATGCAGATAACTGTCACAATGCCGGTCATATTTTCTACACTAGATAATAACGTTCCAGACAACATTGCGAAGATATATGCCCGGGTATGATGATATTGATTCTAATTGACTGTTGGTAAAAAAGATCATAGTAAGAAAAACTTCAATAAAAACTAGTGTAGCCATACTTCTATTTTCTCGGTGGTGTAGTGGTAGAGTGTCTGCCTCGAGTGTGGGAGGTTGCGGGTTCGATCCCCGGTCGGGTCATACCAAACACTTTAAAAAATGTAGTTATGGCTGCCCTCTTTGGCGCTCAGGGTTGCAGGGATAGCATTACGACTGACTGGCAGGTTTTCAGAATAAATGGACCAG
This sequence comes from Serripes groenlandicus, assembly GCA_031761405.1. Lineage (NCBI taxonomy): Eukaryota > Metazoa > Mollusca > Bivalvia > Cardiida > Cardiidae > Serripes > Serripes groenlandicus. Next base: position 17,258,174 of record JASEVX010000008.1, on the reverse strand, counting down.
TACTACTGGAAACTTATGAACATTCATATATACAAAGCATACAATAAGAATTACATAATAAGGATGATTATTTATCACAGAATAGTTTTCGTCGAGAGATATTTTAGATGATTAAATTGTTAAATAGTGATTGGCTATTCCGTGTTGAGTTTCTAGTAAACCAGGCAGACCGGCAAGCAATAGATTATCTAGTGTTTGGAGATCAAATTCAGATAGAAGATATTTGTAAATGTTCGCCGCCTTCAGCTCAAATTTGTCCTGTATATCAGTTTAAATCAATCAATGAAAAGTCTACATTGATCATTTAACAACAATATAACGCTCTTATTAACCCTTTCCCACCTATAGACGCATTTTGACGCATCTGCAGCAGACGACTTTTGAAAACATCATGACAAAAGAAGAAATTGCTCAAAACGAGCAATTTCTCCTTTTGCCACAATGTTTTCAATATTTATTTCAGTATCCGTATCTTGAGTAGATGTTTTCAAAGTCGTCTGCTGCAGATGTGTTGCAATGTTATCATTCTCAAACGTTTGTTATCCGGCATAAGACGAACAAAATGCTCAGATGCATAAAGACCCCAAATCGCAACACTCGACTCACATGTTTAAATATAAAGTTTATTGAAACATTTCTAAAACATTTTTCATTTGCTTAGGGAAAATAAAAATGGTTTTACTTTTCGCGATCGGATAATCTTGTTATAGAGTTGAACATATTGTGACATAAGGAACAAATTGCTCATTTTGAGCAATTTCCCCTTTTGTCGCAATGTTTTCCAAAGTCTTCTGCTGCAGAGGTGTCAGAAAGCCTCCATATTCGGGGAATTGGATTAATAACATCTTGGCAAATAAATGATACATTTCTGTTAATTAAAGTCTACTAATTGAATAGAATTGAAAACAACGTGGCAATATGAGAAATTACTCACAATGTCGTCTGCTGCAGAGGCGTCAAAACGCGCCTGTATTGGGTGAATGGTTAAACATATAGTTTCCTGTTATGCGTGCGTGTGGCCAATTTGGAAATTAAGAATTATTTGTGAAGGTAAACAAACGAGTTCCCCGGACGCCAGTCAATGGTTTTCTTGACACATGGAATTGACTTGAATATAGCCTTTAGTCTGCAGTCGTAAGGTAATCCATATGTTCCTTGGCTGTAAACGCAATAAATCAACTCTTATACATTAGATCGAGCCGTGCCTGTACAGTAGGGGAATCTGCGAACTGTGAAGAATCCCACTATCACTGGAGTAGTAACCCTTTCCCTCATACGCGATTCTGCAGCAGACGACATTGAACATATTTTGTCAAAAAATGGAAAATCTCTATAATTGAATGGATAACTTGGAAAACATTGTGGCAAAAGGAGAAATTGCTCGTTTTGAGCAATTTCTTCTTTTGTCACTATGTTTTCAAAAAGCCGTCTGCTGCAGAGGCGTCAGAAAGCGTCTGTATAGGGGAAAGGGTTAACCCGTGCTCCTTTATGTATAGACGCTTCCTGACGACTCAGCAGCAGACAACGTTTGCAAACAGTGTTGCAAAAGGAGACATTGAACTCTTTTCAATAAATATACTTTCGTGTATAAAGAGTTTCAATATTTTTAGCCGAGATGTATTAAAATGTGCAGATTTGTTGTATGTTGGAAAAGGTAAATTGTTCAATAGAAGTCAAATAATCCGGCATTAAACTCGTGCTAAGCATTTGTTACTGTATCCCCCAGTAACATATTGCTCATGCACCGTGTTGCCCTTTTCAAAATTATAACGCATATTTACGCATCTGCAGCAGACACCTTTTTTTTAAAAGAAAAGCAATTTCTCCTTTTGCAATAGTATATTCAACTCTACTCAATATTTCTTTAAATACTTTCATTTGTAGAGTATTTCTAAAGAATTGCTGCAGAATTGTTACATGTGGGAAAGGGGTTAAGTGACGCCATGCTGGAACGAGAACAATACCTCTAATATCTGGACGCGGCACATTTTTCTAACGAGTTTTACTCTAGGACGCGGCACATTTGTCTAACGAGATTTACTCTAGGACGCGGCACATTTGTCTAATGAGTTTTACTCTAGGACGCGGCACGTTTGTCTAACGAGTTTTACTCTAGGACGCGGCACGTTTGTCTAACGAGTTTTACTCTAGGACTCGGCACATCTGTCTAACGAGTTTTACTCTAGGACGCGGCACATTTGTCTAACGAGTTTTAATCTAGGACGCGGCCCATCTGTCTAACGAGTTTTACTCTAGGACGTGGCACATCTGTCTAACGAGTTTTACTCTAGGACGCGGCACATTTGTCCAACGAGTTTTACTCTAGGACGCGGCACATTTGTCTAACGAGTTTTACTCTAGGACGCGGCACATTTGTCTAACGAGTTTTACTCTAGGACGCGACACATCTGTCTAACGAGTTTTACTCTAGAACGCGGCACATTTGTCTAACGAGTTTTACTCTAGGACAAGAGTGTTGAATGTGCTGAACTCCAGAATGGAGATCAAGCTTTTGAAATGCTGATGCTTCTGCAAATATTGCTAATGGTGACAACTAAGTAAGAAATAAATAGTTCAAAACTTAATGTTGGCAATAATGTTGAAAAACTGTCAATTGAAAGTCATGAAAGCGCAAACAAAGTTACATACTGGATATGTCAACCCAGTAACATTTAAAGCATAAACGATCATCAGTATTTGGATGTTTATTGTTCTGGAAAGTGAAATTAGTACTCATACCAGAACTTTATCCCAGAATTATGATTAATATTTAAAGACAACTTTAAAACTGTTTTAAGACTTTGACTAATTATCTAGAATCTGGAGTTCTGCACCTTAAAGACGATATACGCGACTTCAAGCAACATATACCTAAGTCGTTAAGCATGACTTTAAACTACATTTACCTATGCCGTAATGAATGACTTTAAACTACATTTACCTATGCCGTAATGCATGACTTTAAACTACATTTACCTATGCCGTAATGCATGACTTTAAACTACATTTACCTATGCCGTTATGCATGACTTTAAACTACATTTACCTATACCGTAATGCATGACTTTAAACTACATTTAACTATTTACCTATTCCGTAATGCATGACTTTAAACTACATTTACCTATGCCGTAATGCATGACTTTAAACTACATTTACCTATGCCGTAATGCATGACTTTAAACTACATTTACCTATGCCGTAATGCATGACTTTAAACTACATTTACCTATACCGTAATGCATGACTTTAAACTACATTTACCTATGCCGTAATGCATGACTTTGAACTACATTTACCTATGGCGTAATGCATGACTTTAATCTACATTTAAAAGTTGTAAGAATTCAAAGGAATAAGGTTTTAAGGGAGCTATTGGTCTTTCAACACGTTAAGATTTCGAAAATAATTCATCACTATAGAGACGGAAATATGTAAATATATCTTCATCTGTGTATAAAATATTCATCATCCGGTCCAATTGCAGGATATTTTAATCTCGAAAAGTCGCCGTATTTTATCACTGTCTGATCGTGTTTACTCAACAAAGATTGTTGGAATATATTCCCATATGCATAAGCATTTTAATTCATCGGCAGTAGTTGAGCCTTGATTGGTTGATTGCTTTGATTTATTGATTGATTGATTGATTTGGGAATAGTGCTATTTTCAAAAAAAAGTCAATCATATCATATAAATATTGTACCCATGTGTTTAATAGTTTCTCTGTCACCAGTACCCCACACCGGCTGCTTTTCCAATTTGACTCCTAGCACATTGATGGAAGACGAGTGACGCTTGTCGTATTGACTGTAGTCAACCGCCACAAAGAATGTTGGTCAATATGGGATTCAACCGCCGCAAAGAATGTTGGTCAATTTGGGATCCAATCGCCGCAAAGAATGTTGGTCAATTTGGGATCCAATCGCCGCAAAGAATGTTGGTCAATTTGGGATCCAATCTCCGCAAAGAATGTTGGCTAATTTGGGATCCAATCGCCGCAAAGAATGTTGGTCAATTTGGGATCCAACCGCCACAAAGAATGTTGGTGAATTTGGGATTCGGACTCACAACTTCATGATTGAGAGCCCTCGTCGCTACCGATTGAACCACAGGTTGCAGCAGACTACTATCAAATCATTTTGGTAATACTATGGAAAATCTCCATAAAAGAATCATAATTATTTTTTTAATAAATTTGAAAACATAATACCAATTTCTCCTTTTGCTACAATGTTTTCACAAGTTGTCTGCTGCATAGGCACCCGAAGGCGTCTGTAGATAGGTTGACCATGGTCGATGGCGAATTATGTATTGAATGATTAATGTTTAACTGATTAGTATTTAAGCAATAGATGTTGATTGTCTTAAGTTCAATGTTAAGCCAGCTTTACAAACATCATTATTTTTAAAGCATAACATACATGTAACATTAAATCGAGGGCTTGGCGTGAAACGGTTGTAACTAAATTTTGTATGTGTTTATCAAGGTCAATCACCTCGCCATAAAGTCTGTATAAGCGTAAAAATAATTTGTCTTTGTAAACATTGGAAATTTAGGTGCCATTGCTCGTTCTGAGCAATGGCACCTAAATTTGCATTGTTTACAAAGGGGTCAAAATTGCCCCTTAATCAGGGTTTTCAAAATAGGTTTTTAGTTACAACCGTTTCACGCCAAGCCCTCGAAATACACTTTATTCACCTAGTAATGGTGACATTAAACATGGGAATTTGAAAACGAAATTCACAGTTTGGTGATTTAACGTAAACAATAAATAACAAATATGATAAAAAGCTGATTGAATGCTGTAGTGATGATCTTTGTAATCTGGAAAAAGCGACACCTGTGAACCGGATAGGTGTGCGACGGATGCTTCTGGTGAACAATGATAATTGTTCATCTCAAACTGCATGGACGTGCAGGCTGACTTTGGAACTCGCTTCTGGAAAATTATACTATTGTCGGTTTACCCAGAAACCTCAAATAACCCTCCATAAATGCCATGGCTGGTACTTATACATCTGAAATTTGAACGCAAACATATTTGTTTTTGTAAATTCTAATTTAACATCTGCATTTCTCATAAAGTATACAAAAAAAAACCTGTTAAAACAGAAATATTGAGACATTTCAGAAATAAAAAGCTAATGGAAAATGGATATCATCACTTTAATCTTTACTATTTCACTAGAATATATAAAAGCAACCTTAATGACATATTTAGAATTTTTTTTTTTACTTTTTGATTATATTTTGGTGAATATATTCTTTTTTGCAGTTCAAATGCTGATTCAGTAATCGGAAACCAATTCCCCTGACGATACTTAACGCTAATACACAAATACTACAGAGCGGGTGTTTTTTATCATTTTTGTTTTACAAATAAGAATGCCTAAATATTTCATTTCTTGACAAGTGTTTTTTGTCAGCAACTAGTTATGTCGTCCTTGTCATTTACTTTTGCCAAATACAATTAAATTGATTTGTGAAACATGAAAGCTGGTAGGTGTTTCAACCGTATTGACGACTTGGAGTATTACTAAGCGCTAAGAACGAGTCAGATCCCTAAAGCTGAAGCGTATTTTGTTAAAATTATATGAGCCGTCCCGCGAGAAAAAACAACATTATGGCCTCTGCATAATGTATCGACCCAGATCAGCTTGCGCAGTATGCGCAGACTGACCCGGGCCGACACATTCCGTCACAGGGGGATATAGGTATAGAGTAATGATTCATGAAACAGAAAATCCACAGGAGGCGAAAAGTAACTATCCGAGTAAGCCTGCGCGGTATGCTTAGGCTGATCCGGGTCTATACTTTACGCAGTGTCCGCAATGTTGGTTTTCTCGCGAGTCGGCTCATATCAATATATCTGCGTAATGTATCGACCAGATCAGCCTGCGCTGTCCGCGCAGACTGATCCGGCCGACACATTCCGTCTAAGAGGGGATAGATAGAGTAGTGATTCCTGAAACAGAAAATCCACAGGATACGAACAGTGTCTGTCCGGGTTAGCCTGTGTGGCATGACGGCTCATAAACCGACCACTTGCACAAGAACGTATTTTGATATGTTGTTATTTTTTCTCATATTCCGATTATTCTGTATTCCGTCGACGTATTTATAGATTGTGTAAGAATAGTTGTATTTGAATAGAATGACGGCAAAAGTAATTATATTACATTATAAATTTATAAATGCAATACAGCTTTGCTAAATAAGGAAGATCTTTATTTGTTTAGATTACCATCAATATTTCTATGGAAGCATTTATCTGGGCGTTATCATTTTTATAAAGTCATTAACATAGCTTCTAAAATTATATACGAAAAAAACCACAAAGCCAAGTATTCAATAGATATTCAAGCACATCAATGTTGAAACCGTATTTCAAGGTTCTATTCGGATTTACTGGACTGAGCAATAGATAGATTGTAGTGTGTTAAGAAACTGTTATTTGATATACCTTTTTGAACAAGCTAAGGCTTTAAAGGGGCTGAACTCCAGATGGAGATATTGATAATAGTGACAGCAAAGTAACTAATAAATAGTTCAAAACTATTTTGGCAGTAAATGTTGAAAAACAGTCAATTGAAAGTCAATTAAAATGTACACAATTTGGCTTACTGGGTATGTTTACACAGTAAACATGAAGCATAAATGATCAATATGTATATGTTTTTTATACTGGAAGGTGAGAATTATTTGATCTCAGAATTATGATTCTAATATTTCAAGACAACTTTTGAATAGTTTTAAAACTTTGACTATACTATTTATAATCTGGTGTTCAACGCCTTTAATCCCAAAGACTAGGAATTGAAACTGGTCTTCTTGAAATCATAAAACAGGAATAGAAAGAAATGATATAAACCATTATGTGAGTTATGATTATGGTTTCCAATTGTTGTATAGTATCTGTCCTGGTTGCCCCTGACGAGCTATCAGAACAGGTCGTGTTTTTACAGAGTTAAAGCGTTATGTGTAACTTCCTGATAGAATGATAACATGTATACCTCCTTATGCAAGTACGTAATGTTTATTCGTGTATACGTGTATGGGCCGGTGGCCTGATTATACAACAAACAATTTGAATTTGAAGGAATTTATTTAAATCTTTAAAAACTTTGTTTGACACTCCATGACGCTAAGTGTTTTGGGGATTGCATTACCGGTTTCCAATTGTTGTATTAGTTATACAGGTAGTTCCTGGATTCATTGTTTCATGGCATCTGTCCGGTAATGCAATCCCACCACCACTGAGCGTCATAGAGTGTCAAACAAACATTTTAAAGACTTAAATAAATTTATCTTACTATAAAATGTCTGAACATAATCTAAATCGGATATTTTATAGAAAATGTTCATTGTATGGTGAATATACTGTGAGACATACATCTGCAACTCATAATGGGTTTCACTACAAGCAGTTTTATTTTAATGGTGATTTTATTCTTATAAATATATTTCAATACAAAATAGCGTGTTGTATAAATTGAAAAAGAAATCCCATGGAATGTCATTACAATATCAGATGTCTATTTCAGTGGCAGTGAATTGGCGTTTTCCAACAACATTTCCGACAGTTTTATATATAAAAAGTTACTAATGCATTCGTCTACCTCGCCCAGTCTCTTGCTTCGTAGTTGCAGTACACGGTCTGGTCGTTGGTCGAATTTTATCAAAGAATTGCTAGTAATAGCAGTAATCACTTCTCCGCGTGGCCTTTATGGGTGCAGGTATAGACTTACGACGGATGCATCGTTGTCAGCATAAATAATACCGAAAGTGATCAGGGGCGTAGTTCCCTTTAGGCACTGTAGCCACGTGCCTACACATTTTTTCTAAAAATGCCCCAAAATGCAGCTGCGGCGATACACATCTGCGTAATGTATCGACCAGATCAGCCTGCGCTGTCCGCGCAGACTGATCCGGTCGACACATGCCGTCTAAGGGGGGGGGGGATAGATAGAGTAGTGAATCCTGAAACAGAAAAAACACATGAGGAGGCGAAGAATGTATATCCGGGTACGCCTGTGTGGCATGCTTAGGCTGATCCGGGTCGATACTTTAGGCAGAGTCCACAATGTTGATTTGCTCACGAGACGGCCTACACATTGATTATTGCAAAGCAATCTCATTAAAATCATCTCCTATTAACGCTACGCATATTGGTCAGGTCGTGTACTTTAGTCAGATTGATTGCAAAGCTATGCCCCTGGTGATCGTAACTTAACCATAACACGTCGTGATATAACAGAAATAAAGTTGAAAATGGCGTTAAGCACCATGTAACATATCTACTAAGTTCCAATAACATATCGTGTGGTGAAATTAAAGGAAAACAGAATTTTAAAGTGCATCTGATATAGAGGTTCGTTTTTGACAACTGGGCCGAGTCAGGCGATTTGTAGTCTTAATGCGTCCAAGTACAGTGAAGACTCATGCGCGACAGTGTATCCACACAGTCCTACCAGGATTCGGCACTGTGCGCCTTCATGCCAGTTAGTCCTAGTTGCATGTACACAAACTTTAAACCTGTAGGCCATTGGTTTGACGCCAATCAACCTTTATCCCATTTTCACTTGCAGAAATGTTCGACGCAATTGCAGCCGACGACTTTTGAAAACATTTGATTCAAAAAGCAAAATTGCTCATAATGGTCACTTTCTCCAGTTTCCACAATGTTTTCAACTTTTGTCAATCTTTATACTTTAATTTAGTGAGATTTTGCCAATATTTGTTCAGATGTGATCAAAGTCGTCTGCTTCAGATTTGTTGTATGTGGTAAACGCTAAAATAATCGCGTGACGGAGTGTCAATAAGACCCCAGATCGAAGGACGCCGCTCTATTATCAATATATATATATATATATATATATTATATATCTTTTAGTTCCTCTATTTTACAGAGAGCTTTGTAAATATGTAAACAACATCAAACGGTAACTACATATAAACAATATCAAACAGTAACTATATGTAAACAACATCAAACGGTAACTATAAACAACACATATTACAATACAAACACAGGACAATGAAAATGGTCAATTATTATATAAATAGTATAACCTCATTAAACAAAACAATTGTTTACATGATATTTCATCTCTCAAATACACAATTAGCCAAGTGTTCGTTGACTAAAAGATTGATAATATATAAACAGCGAATTATATTAATATATAGTAGCCGCTCTTCTATTTTGGTGCCGTTTGATTTAGGAAGATCTGAGGGAGGAAAAAGTGGGATTAATTTTCAAAAACAAATTAGCTTTTTTTATTCTATTTTTAAAACCTCACCTGTCAATAGTATATACGTACGTTATTGTTGTTTTTGTTATCGAGTGTTTTTCACCCTTATCACGCTGTACGCGACAGTGTTGTTTTATTTGTGGCCTAGCCCCGGTAGCTCAGTCGGTAGCGACGCGAGCTGTCAATCCAGGGGTTGTGAGTTCGAATCCCAGCTCGGCCAACATTCTTTCCGACGTTTGACAAAAGTCACTGTGACCTGCGTCATTCGTCTTTCAGCAATGGGCTGTTTAACAGTCTATGTGGAAAAGTAGCCAGTTGCTTGGAAAGTATGTTGTGTGGTGTACTGGTGTGGGAAAACCAGGAAACGCATCAGAAGGTGATCTGGTCGCCGCGATATGACTGAAAAATTGTTTGAAACGGCGTTAAACCCCAATCAATCACTGTTTTATTTGTAAACGAAGCAGCCTGCTGTGGCTTAGAAGTCAACTTTTGTCGATTTCCTACGTTAGATTTTTTTTTTTAAACCATTATCACCTAGTACGCAACTTTTACACTCTCCCACTTGCAGTGCACAAATATTGTAAAACAATGTGGCAAACGAACAAATTGATCCAAATGGGTACATTCACCTTTTGCCATAAGGTTTTGAACTTTATTAAATAATGATACTTTCGTTTATAGAAATTGTCTAATGTTTTGCAGTGATGTTTTCGATGGCGTCTGCTGAAAATTAAACAAATTTATTTAAGAATACACAAAAATTGTGATCATCGTAGACTAAGATTAGGCTACACGTTATTGCATTCTAGTCTTGGTCTATATTATGCCATACCCATGTATCAATATTTTAATAACAACTAATACAAAACACTCGTGGTGCTAACGGCGGTTTCAGAAATTTAGCTGGATAACGTGTGTTTGTATCGTGATTAACGCCGCTTTCCATTCATATTCCGGGATTGTCTGTACTGCTAGTAATCTTATCGTAATACCATCGTGTCAATCTTGATGATTTCCCGGTTATTCTTGGTCCTTAAGATGGGAAGTAACTACTACCATTCAAAGTATCTGTATAACCCGACAGGGGATCGAACCTGGTCTCTCGCTCCCAAGACGGACAATTGGTACTAATGTTTAACAAGTCTAAGCGGGATAATGGTTAACCGTCATACTCCCAAAGTTTTATAGAAAACTCGTATAAAGTGATAAACGAAATAGTAAAAAACATACAAGATATGCAATTTGAGACATGCATGCTGCATGTGACCAGACCAACATGAGCAATGCTTATCAGTCGTTCTCAGACTTATTGACAATCCGTCCAGAGAAAAATGAAACTGTGCTTAATGATCTGGGTGTTCACTGGTGGCATGTGCCCTTATGATGGTTTTAATGTGTTTAATAGGGCAATGCATATATGCATGTTCAGGGGGAGTGTATTAAAATACACTCACCCTGATATATATTAGCATCTCTGTTATAAACGGTTTAATTTCACTGTCGAGAGCCAGCGTAATAGTGTTAATCATGTTTTACAGGTGCTGAACTCCAGATTATAGATAGTAAAGTTTTAAAACTGTTCTAAAGTCGTCTTGAAATATCAATATCATAATTCTGGAATATAATTAAAGTAATAATTTTACTTTCCAGTACAATAAACATCTAAATATTGATCTGTTATGCTTCATTTTTACTGGGAAGACATACCCAGTAAGCCAAATGTTGAACATTTGTATGACTTTCAATTGACTGTCTTTTCAACATTTACTTCCTAAATAGTTTTGAACTATCTATTACATTTACTTACTTTGTTGTCACTATGAGCAAATTTGCAGAAGGTTCAACATTTCAAAATGTTGATCTCCAACTGAGAGTTCAGCACCTTTAATAAAACCTATCTCACATACAGAAGAAGTTTGGCGCATATCATTTTAAATTTCTAGCTTTAACACAATGTTTTTAACTCGATTCAATAAGTATACGTTTACGTCTATCGATTTTGCGCAATTTTGCCTGGACATTATCGAAGCCGTCTTGATGCAGATTTTCCGTATGTCGGAAGTGTAAATAATTGTTCGAAAGGTGTACTTTCATCATTCATTTCAACGGAAGACTTAGCACTCATAAAAAATGGAGGCAATGATTTAGACACTAATTTAACTCTTTCGCGCATGCAGACAACTTTAGACACATTTACATCGAGCGATGTTTGTATACACTGTGGCAAGTGGAGAACTGGTGAGCAAATTAGATTTTTGCGGAAACATTATAGGCGTTTCTTCGATAATAGCGACAAAATACATCGCGTATCTCGGCAATGTTCTCTCAACTCGTTAAACCCATTAAATCAACTTTGAGTTAACGTCAATCGAGAATCAACTTCGTGGTTTTTCTGGTAATTTTGTTGTAAAAACTGTTCCCCAGTGGTCTTCAGTGATTCCTTTGCCACATACAGACGATTTCTTACACATCTTCAGCAGACGACCTTCGAAATCATTGTGGCAAAAAGAGGCATTGCCTATGATGAGCAATTTCTCCTCTTGCATCAATTTCTTCAACGCTATCCAATAAATATAATATCGTTAACAAAATAGTACATAACATAATTTTTGCCTAGATTATGTCAAAGTTTTCTTCTAAATATTTGTTGTACTCCAAAATAGTTATACGACCACACAGAGGGAAAATCCCAAAGGATGGTGTACTAGAGACGTGGTCTTTGATCTTTACACTCTGCGAAGGATGTACGCTCTCTTGCACATATCTTCAGCAGACGACATTTGAAAATATTGTGGCAAAAAGAGACATTGCTTATGCTGAGCAAATTTTCGTTTTGCCACAATGTTTTTAACTCTATTCAATAGTTATACTATCATTTTAAAATAACGTACATGTGGGAAATCAAGAATAGTAATACGACCACGAGAAGGTAAAATCCCGTAATGACGGTATTCGTGTGACGTGGTCTTTTGGTCCATATACTCTACGAAGGATGACCCTGGAAAACTGCATTGGACGGTATATATGATACGGGTTTATGTCAGTGTAGCTGACAGACAGACAGACACATTGGACGGTATATATGATACGGGTTTATGTCAGTGTAGCTGACAGATAGACAGACACATTGGACGGTATGAATGATACGGATTTATGTCAGTGTATCTGACAGACAGACAGACACATTGGACGGTATAAATGATACGGGTTTATGTCAGTGTAGCTGATAGACAGACAGACACATTGGACGGTATAAATGAAACGGGTTTATGTTAGTGTAGCTGACAGACAGACAGACACATTGGACGGTATATATGATACGGGTTTATGTCAGTGTAGCTGACAGACAGACAGACACATTGGACGGTATATATGATACGGGTTTATGTCAGTATAGCTGACAGACAGACAGACACATTGGACGGTATATATGATACGGGTTGATGTCAGTGTAGCTGACAGAGAGACAGACACATTGGCCGGTATATGTGATACGGGTTCATGTCAGTGTAGCTGACAGACAGACAGACACATTGGACGGTATATATGATACGGGTTTATGTCAGTATAGCTGACAGACATACACATTGGACGGTATATATGATACGGGTTGATGTCAGTGTAGCTGACAGACAGACAGACACATTGGCCGGTATATGTGATACGGGTTCATGTCAGTGTAGCTGACAGACGGACAGACACATTGGACTGTATATATGATACGGGTTTATGTCAGTGTAGCTGACAGACAGACGGACTCATTCGACTGTATATATGATACGGGTTTATGTCAGTGTAACTGACAGACAGACAGACAGACACATTGGACGCTATATATGATACTGGTTTATGTCAGTGTAGCTGACAGACAAACATACACATTGGACGGTATATATGATACGGGTTTATGACAGTGTAGCTGACAGATAGACAGACAGACACATTGGACGCTATATATGATACGTGTTTATGTCAGTGCAGCTGACAGACAGACAGACTCATTGTACTGTATATATGATACGGGTTTATGTCAGTGTAGCTGACAAACAGACAGACAGACACATTGGACGCTATATATGATACTGGTTTATGTCAGTGCAGCTGACAGACAGACAGACTCATTGGACGGTATATATGATACGGGTTTATGTCAGTGTAGCTGACAGACAGACAGACACATTGGATGGTATATATGATACGGGTTTATGTCAGTGTAGCTAAAAGACAGACAGACAGACAGACAGACAGACAGACAGATTGGACGGTATATATGATACGGGTTTATGTCGGTGTAGCTGACAGACACACAGGCAGACATGCAGACTCATTGGACGGTATATATGATACGGGTTTATGTCAGTGTAGCTGACAGACACACAGACAGGCAGACAGACAGACAGACAGACAGACAGATTGGACGGTATATATGATACGGGTTTACGTCAGTGTAGCTGACAGACAGACAGACGGACTCATTGGACGGTATATATGATACGGGTTTATGTCAGTGTAGCTGACAGACAGACAGACACATTGGACGCTATATATGATACGGGTTTATGTCAGTTTAGCTGGCAGACAGACAGACAGACAGACAGACACATTGGACGCTATATATAATACGGGTTTATGTCAATGCAGCTGACAGACAGACAGACACATTTGACGGTATATATGATACGGGTTTATGTCAGTGTAGCTGACAGACAGACAGACAGACAGACAGACACATTGGACGCTATATATGATACGGGTTTATGTTAACGTAGCTGACAGACAGACACATTGGACGGTATATATGATACGGGTTTATGTCAGTGTAGCTGACAGACACACAGACAGACGGACATATTGAACGGTATATATGATACGGGTTTATGTCGGTGTAGCTGACAGACACACAGACAGACAGACAGACTCATTGGATGGTATATATGATACGGGTTTATGTCAGTGTAGCTGACAGACAGACATACAAATTAGACGGTATATATGATACGGGTTTATGTCAGTGTAGCTGACAGACACAGAGACAGACAGACAGACAAATGGGACGGTATATATGATACGGGTTTATGTCAGTGTAGCTGACAGACATACAGACAGACAGACTCATTGGACGCTATATATGATACTGGTTTATGTTAGTGCAGATGACAGACAGACAGACTCATTGGACGGTATATATGATACGGGTTTATGTCAGTGTAGCTGACAGACAGACATACACATTGGACGGTATATATGATACGGGTTTACGTCAGTGTAGCTGACAGACAGACAGACAGACAGACTCATTGGACAATATATATGATACGGGTTTATGTCAGTGTAGCTGACAGACAGACACATGGGACGCTATATATGATACGGGTTTATGACTCAGTGTAGCTGACAGACAGACAGTCTCACTGGACGATATATATGATACGGGTTTATGTCAGTGTAGCTGACAGACAGACAGACAGACACATTGGACGGTATATATGATACGGGGTTATGTCAGTGTAGCTGACAGACAGACAGACAAATTGTCTATTCAGTTCGAATCTATAAAAAAGATATGCGAATATAATACGTACATAAGCGAATTTTGATAATTATTTCACGTAACAGTCATCTTAGTATTTCTGGCAGTTCTTTTTCACTTCGGAGATATTGGAACCTCTTAACTCTTCTCCTCATACAACACATCTGCAGCAGAAGACTTAAAAACCACATCCAGGCACTCTTTCTATTATTGGAAGATCAAATAGTTAACAAAGTTTAAAATATG
>JASEVX010000008.1:17033616-17242940 GCA_031761405.1 Serripes groenlandicus | reverse complement strand
TTATGTTAACCAGGACTCCCAATGTTGGCTTAAACTATCGACGAGATAAAAGTGTTTACAAAGCAATGTTGGCCGAAACAATCGACCACATAAAAGTGTTTACGAAACAACGTTAACCCATGGCTCAAACAATCGACCAGAACAAAGTGATTACGAAACAACGTTAACCTATGGTTTAATAATTCGACTAGATAACAGTGTAATGTTAACCTATGGTCTAATCAATCGGCCAGATAAAAGTGTTTACGAACAATATAGGCCGAAACAAACGACAAGATAAGAGTGTTTACGAAACAATGTTAACCTACGGTTTAATCAATCGACCGGATGAAATTGTTTACTAAACAAGATTGGCCGAAACAATCGACTAGATAAAAGAGTGTGCGAAACAACGTTAATACATGGCTGAAACAATCAACCAGATAAAGTGGTGTACGAAACAATGTTAATCTATGGCTGAAACAATCGACAAAACAGAAATGTTTAAACTATCGACCTGATAACAATGTTGACGATACAACGTTAACATATGGCTAAAACAATCGACCACATAAAAGTGTTTACGAAAAAACGTTGACTGAAACAATCGACCAGATTTCTTTTACGAAACAACTTAACCTATGGCTGAAATAGTCGAAAATATAAAGGTGTTTACGAAATAACGTTACCCGATGATTGAAATAATCGATCAGATAAAAGTGTTTACGAAATGACGTTAACCGATGATTGAAATAATAGACCAGATACAAATGTTTACGAAACAGTGTTTAAACTCGGCACATATGCTAACATGTGGATTAGTGGTATTTCGTAAATAAGATATTTTGATCCACAGCAGTTGAACACTGACACAAGCTAACTAAAGCTTAATATAGTAGCTTTGGGATATCGTGTGTTTAACAGATATGTATATAGTGTCCCTGGTTGAACTGAGGACTAGATTAGAGAGAGAAAACTGGTATTTTCACAACACTATCACTCTTAACGCTCAAACAAACCCTATGTTTTTTTGGAACTCAAAATAATTGTCTCACTAAGACGATTGTTTTGAGTACCCACAACATTGGCTTTCAGTGTCAAATAAGGATTTTAAAACATGAACAATACACCTTATCGAGAGCTCTGATTGAACAATAACACCTCATAGCTGGCATTCCTTTCTGTGAACAAATCAATTCATTGCTGCTTCTAATATAACTTGGTGTGTTAAGAATTGCATTTCAATACATTTCGATCTACTTGACAGAAATGGTTGTGTCTTATACACAATGAAAATTATACTGTTGTTATCAAGTTGTCAATTATAATCTTGCTAGAGTAAGTGAATGTCATTGCCAACAATTTCCTGATACTTGGTTTTAATAAGTAGCTTGTACTCGAAAGAGAATGATCGACTACCACGCTACGTTAAATTAACTGTTATTGTAGTTCAAGTAACATGTTTATCTGAATTAACACTTTCTCTTTTTTATAGCGTATCGTTCTAAGACTGCATTAAACTTAATTACCGACGAGAATATAAACCTCTGAATAACACATCATTCGAAGCGATACAGTGAAATATGTGTATACAGACCACACATGGGTAGGCAACACTCCGGTCTTTGCATTCAAATGTGGTCTTTAATAACAGGGTCATTTGTGCAGAAAAGTTATTGGGAAACTAAAAGTGTGCTTGCTATAGACAAAGAATTGTTATTAAATGTGGTCTTTAGCACAGGTTTGACTGTATATCATTTTGAGAAATGTATTTCATACAGTTAATCATTATATCGAAATCGTTTCCATGTAGCTAAACCTATTTGACTGATTGGACCGATTTTGTGAAGCTAGGCAAAATACCAGGATTTGGTACCTGATCTGATTAAATCATATATTATATATATAGTTGTCAGATATGGCCCATTTATTTGCTTTCAGTGTCGAATGATGAATCCATGTTAGGCAGTAATAGCTGCCTTCCTTGGCGCTCAGGGATACGAGGTCAGCATTACGACTGACTACCTAGTGTCAGGATAAATAGATCAGTAATACTGGTAACTTACCCAGGACACGCCGTGTTATAACTGGGAAAGTGTTGAAAGCGGCATAAAACACAAACAAATCAATCAATCAACCATATTATAATTCACATTTACTGTGGTTCCGAAAGTGTTTATGAAATGCCGGGATATAACGAAATGTTCTTAAACGCGACGTAAAACTACATGCATTCCATTGTAGAAGACAGTGGTAGAGCGTCGGCCTCGACCGGGTTCGAGTCCCGTGATGGGATTTTTACACACAAACGACGCGAGTACTGGTTAAGTCTCCAGGAAGCAGGCATTGAGCGTGATTAATTTAATTTAAAAGCTTGTTTCGCAATCGATGTAAAATAAATAAGTTTAAATTAATCCATTCCAGCATCTTCCAAGAAATAGCAATACTTAAAACACAATTTCACAAGAACCTGTTCGAAGACTTTTGAGTGTCTAAATAAATCTAAAAATCGGAAATATTTTTCATCGTATCTGAAAGCCAGTCTGACATAACGATGTACCTGTCGTATACATCATGTCGGTTTCAAAGGAAATGAATACGCACCAACGTGGTGCATTGTTTACAGTATTCAAATTTACAGTTCTTACAGGCTTCTACACCAAAGAATACAAAGACATACATCATCGGGTAATGCTATACAATTACATGTACCATTGCAGTGTGACGCAAAACGATTGATCAATATAAAACAGTTTTACTTTATACTCCTCAAAATATCTTAACCCTTTTCAATGATAACTTTTTGAACATGAACATGTTAAAATGCATGTCCAGTTCTTTGAATATCAAGATATAAATGTATTAAGATACGAAATGTATCATGATACGAAACAACAGTAAAGAGACTGTCAAAACAGCGTGCATGGGCGGGCTGATCTAGCTCTGTATAGATGCATCCTACTTCAAAAGTCGGATCCAGCGTTCAAAGGGTTAAAGACCATTAATACATGGTAGTTTTATATAGCTCGACAAAACATCGTGTAGTCAATTGTTATGCAATGTATTAACTTAGTAAAGAGCATAGTTGTTCGGGCGTTTCTGCACTGGTCGGACGAAAATTCCAGTGCCAAAATTAGACTTCTTTACAACATGTGTGATGGTCGATCGTGTGTCATTTACAAGATAATGAAATGGTTTCAAAGTATGTGACGGGACGGACTCAATGTCATGTTTCACATCTTATCAACGTAAGGTATGCTGCGGTCGGTCGTGGGTGGCTTAGACATTGATTATGCTTCAGGGGTCGCTATAAAGACAATGGGCAGTGATGACCAGTAAATTAATAGATATTGCGAATGAAGGAGGTTCGAAGCTTCTTACATTTTAAGTACCATCTGCCGGAAGGCGTCTGGGATACTCATCAGTGAACAAACACTTATGAAAATACTGCGTGCTCTCTAAATATCTAGATATAAGCATATTTCATGCTCTAAACTCCTTATCTGATCGCCAAACCCTATGTTGTTGGTATTGAATAGAATCGCATTGGTAAGACAATTCTTTTGAGTACCCACAACATAGAGTTTAAATGAGTTTTAAGAGAAAAATTGAAGAATGATGTCTCGTTAACTCCATCTTATCAAGATCTCTACAGATGTGTCTACATGCTGTGTCGATTTCAACGACGACAGGAGACGCGTTTGACGGCAGGACATAGAGACACCGCTGTTTCATAGAATATGTTGCTTCAGTGACTCCTCAAAGTCCCATGGCGGACCCACGGACTTGTCCGTCATCCGAAACGACTTTTTGACAGGGACTATGTTATGCTATACACAAAATTGTGCCGATGATGGACGATAACGATCGCATTCTGTCATAGTATCTTGTGTAATTGGCATTGACCTCTCTCGTCAAGTCTTAGCCCAATTTAAAATGTTTTGGGCATGCTAATGAGAATTCGTCTTTACGTCGAGATTTAAAGAGCTTCGATTATACATGTATCACGATATTTCAAGTGTAAATTACCAGTGATACAGGAGATATTTATCTTGACACCGATGGATTTGTCCAAATAGTTTTCCCGCATCACTAAGCGCCAAGAATAGAAGGCAATACTACAATGTGTAAAGTTGTTGTAAAACTCGACTGGGGATCGATTCCATGTCTTCCGCCCCCGCTATAGACGCTCAAAGCCATACATCATGACGACGGTACATATTCATGAGAAGGGTCAGTTTTCATTTAGAAAGCCTATATCAACGTTTATTCGTTCCTAACTTACTTACTTAGTCATTTTATTCTTACTGGCACATATGCCAAGGATGAATTCAGCAATTTAATACAATCTTGGTAGGAAAATAACACTATAGCACATTTAGCTGAAATTATTTCATCGGAGCTGCATTAACTCTAGACTTTAACGTTAGTGTGAAACGCATAACCCCAGAATGTTTCGGTTTGTTCGTGTGCACTGAGACAATATTCCATTAAGCCATAATTTGTTTTCTCATTTTATGGTACAATTTCAATGTCATTGAACGCAAGGCCGTAGATTAGATTAAAGTATGTCATTCATCTGAAGGTATTGATAAAACTTCTTTAAATGAAGGAAACAATATGTGAACATTAGATTAAAGTGTGACTCTTCAAAACATAAGTCTGAATTAATAAAAAAATTAAAAAAAAAAAATATTTTTATATTTAGAAATTGACGAACATAACACTGCATACTAGTACATATTGAAAGCTTTTACCACATTTCTGAAAATTTGATGCGTATATGTCTCCTGATTAATGTAGGTTTCAAGAAAAATAGATCCAACAACATAGATGTCACCAAGTTATTACAAGTTACTTTAACAAAAACGGCAAAATATTTATCGGGCAACACTTAAAAAATATTGAATTGCTGGAGAATTGTTGCAAGTGATGTTGATCCGGAACAAACATGTGCATGTCTACTTCTTTCCTTCTGTAAACTTATCAGTATAGTTTTGATTTTTAATTTGTTGCTATAATGTAAACGAAATGAAGATAAAGATAATGTAATTCGGTTAAATTAATCGAAAAGTGAAAAAGAAAAATCCGCCCAATTTCATTTAAGGTTTCTGACCTTGATCTACTCAACTAAATACCAATTTTTAAATATAATTTATTACCAAAATAACATGAAATATTTACAATCATACATATTTATACATAGTTACTATAATTTAAACGAAATTAATATAAAGATAATGTAATTCGGTTAAATTAATCGAGAAGTGAAATAAAAAATCCACCCAATTTCATTTAAGGTTTCTGACCTTGATCTACTCAACTAAATACTAATTTTTAAATATAATTTATTACCAAAATAACATGAAATATTTACAATCATACATATGTATACATAGTTTAACAAATATACAAAAGGGGTTGGTTAAGTTCAGCTTAGGAAAAGCCATTCCCCAATTACAATCTAAAATGACAACTAAGAAATTCTTGAAATATCCCCATAGATAACAATAAAATAGTTTATATCAAAAGAATTATGTACATTCGTGGACTCTGGTCATTTTATAGACTGTTTTATAATCTTTTTTTTTAGAAAACAATTTATTACTGGTGTATGGAATGTCTCTTTTCTCACGGTTACATTTGAATAGTTGTTCCATAGTAATTTTCTTTTATATTTTGCTTGTCGTAAAATGACTACGATTATTTATTGTACATTTTCTTATATGTAACTTATTTCAAGGTACGTTTGTGTCATTGAAAAGTGTGCTATATATAGAATTTGCATAATGAGTATGCGTACACTTTAAATCAGTCACAACATTCAATTGGGTACTTTAAGTAAACTTTTAATTTACAATATTTAATGTGTGTGTCAGTAGTGTGTTTTTGGGGGTACACTTTTAGAAGTGGTTCTGTGGTGCTGATTGGGGTACACTTTTAGAAGTGGTTCTGTGGTGCTAATCATTGATCCGTAAATGCCATAGTAACA
Organism: Serripes groenlandicus; assembly: GCA_031761405.1. NCBI lineage: Eukaryota > Metazoa > Mollusca > Bivalvia > Cardiida > Cardiidae > Serripes > Serripes groenlandicus. The sequence goes on along the minus strand of JASEVX010000008.1, from coordinate 17,236,969 downwards.
CTTTTAGGGTGGTTCTGTGGTGCTGGTCAGTGACCCGTAAGTGTCATATATAGTGTCATATATAGTAATTCAAATAAAGATTTGTTATTGTTCGATTTTGTTTTTTGGGTTTTGTTTATTATTTGAATGGTTGTGAAAGGGTTAGGAATTAACATTGTCAACTGATAGATGTAGCTATTCAATAATTAAAGATAACATCTTTAAATAGTTTACGGTTCAAAACCGTGTTAGTGTCAACATTATTGATGGTCTAGTGCATCAATTCACTATACTACAATAATGTTTACACCTTGTTGAATGACTTAAATATTATAAGTTATATACATTTTATATAAAAAAAAGATTGGGGCATGCCTAACTCTGTTTGGATAACGACGTCTGACTAATTATTCTAAAAATAAATTTAAAATTCCCATTGTTAAAGGATATCTGTTAAGAAGGAAATTATAAATAAAGATGAACATTCTTCTTCTTTCTCTTCTTCTTTGCAATAATTGCACAATCGCTAACATAAAAACTATTGCCATAGTTACACTCAAAGCTGTAAAGTATAATATATCTAAAATTAGTTAACAGATTTAAACCATATGGACTAAAAAACTAATGAAAGAAACCTGAAATCCGATTTATAACTCAACCAATGTTGATTGAGTTATGAATCAGATTTAAACCACTCAATCAATCAACATTGTTTGAGTTATGAATTAGCATTGATTACACTTTTTCCTTAAATGTTTTCAAAAATCTATGCCGATTTTATTGCGGTTGTATCATATGTCGAGGAATTAAACATTTCAATTGATTCCATGCTCACTGAGTCTTCAATATTTAAGTTCAGTACATTATCGGGTTTTTTTCGTCGTAAAAAACACACAAACACAATTATAGCAAATATCACAAAACATGCCGACACGCTGCTATATAAGATGATATCTGAAAGAAAAAAAGATTGATTAGTTGAAAACATACAACTTATTTTGCTGCAATTTCTATCCTTATCATGATGTTTCATTGTATTGAAAGTAGAAATTGTAGACAGTGTTGTAGTAAGTTGCAGAATTATCATATGAGGGAAAGGTTAAAGGAGAAAGAATTCATCATGAACCATTCTCTCTCATTGTTGTTGCAATTTCTCCTTTTACCACAATGTTATCCCGTCTGTTTCAAACATTGTACTCAATTAATGCAATGCATACTGAGTCTTCAATATTTAAGTTTGGCACATTATTGAGTTTTCTTTGTCGTAAAAAACACACAAACACAATTATAGCTAATATCGCAAAACATGTCGACACGCTGCTATATAAGACGATATCCGAAAGAAAAAAAGAATGATTAGTTGAAAACACGCAATTTCTTTTTTTTACTAAAACGCTGTCTGCAATTTCTCCTTTTACCACAATGTATGTTTCAAACATTGTGGTAAAGGAAGAAATTGCAACAAAATAAGTTGTCTGTTGCAAAATTATCATATGAGGGAAAGGTTAAAGGAGAAAGAATTCATCATGAACCATTCTCTCTCATTGTTGTTGTTATTTCTCCTTTTACCACAATGATATCCCGTCTGTTTCAAACATTGTACTTAAAAGACAATTATAGAGATTTTCTATTTTTCGATCAAATATACTCAAAGTCATCTATAGTAGAATTATTATATGAGGAGGAGGGTTAAAGTAGAAAGCATTCATCATGAACCATTCTCTCTCATTGTTGTTGTAATTTCTCCTTTTACCACAATGTTATCTTGTCTGTTTCAAACATTGTGGTAAAAGGACAATTATAGAGATTTTCTATTTTTCGATAAAATATACTCAAAGTCATCTGTCACAGAATTATCATATGAGGGAAAGGTTAAAGGAGAAAGAATTCATCATGAACCATTCTCTCTCATTGTTGTTGCAATTTCTCCTTTTACCACAATGTTATCCCGTCTGTTTCAAACATTGTATTCAATTGATGCAATGCATACTGAGTCTTCAATATTTAAGTTTGGCACATTATTGAGTTTTCTTTGTCGTAAAAAACACACAAACACAATTATAGCTTATATCACAAAACATGTTGACACGCTGCTATATAGGACGATATCCGATAGAAAAAAAGAATGATTAGTTAAAAACATGCAATTTCCTTTTTTTACTACAACGCTGTCTGCAATTTCTCCTTTTACCACAATGTCTGTTTCAAACATTGTGGTAAAGGAAGAAATTGCAACAAAATAAGTTGTCTGTTGCAGAATTATCATATGAGGGAAAGGTTAAAGGAGAAAGCATTCATCATGAACCATTCTCTCTCATTGTTGTTGTAATTTCTCCTTTTACCACAATGATATCCTGTCTGTTTCAAAATTTGTACTTAAGGGACAATTATAGAGATGTTTATTCTTATTAAATTGTTACAAATATAGCTGCGAGCTATCTATCCATAGCTCGCATCTAATCCGTTATGTCATGTCAACACAGTCGAACAAAATTTTATTTAGCTGACCCTCTACTTCCCTTTTTCCACACTTTATCATCAACATGAAATAATAAATTAAAAAAACCGAACTATACTTCATTTCCTTAAATGTTTTCAAAAATCTAAGCTGATTTTATCTGTACTGTTTTTTACTGGTCGTGCTATATGCTAAGGAATTAAACATTTCAATTCATTCCATGCTTACTGAGTCTTCAATATTTAAGGTTGGCACATTATTCAGTTTTCTTTGTCGTTAAAAACACACAAACACAATTATAGCTAATATCACAAAACATGCCGACACGCTGCTATATAGGACAATATCTGAAAGGAAAAAAGAATGATTAGTTGAAAACACGCAATTTCATTTTTTTTTACTACAACGCTGTCTGTAATTTCTCCTTTTACCACAATGTCTGTTTCAAACATTGTGGTAAAGGAAGAAATTGCAACAAAATAAGTTGTCTGTTGCAGAATTATTATATGAGGGAAAGGTTAAAGGAGAAAGAATTCATCATGAACCATTCTCTCTCATTGTTGTTGCAATTTCTCCTTTTACCACAATGTTATCCCGTCTGTTTCAAACATTGTATTCAATTGATGCAATGCATACTGAGTCTTCAATATTTAAGTTTGGCACATTATTGAGTTTTCTTTGTCATAAAAAACACACAAACACAATTATATCTAATATCACAAAACATGCCGACACGCTGCTATATAGGACGATATCCGAAAGAAAAAAAGATTGATTAGTTGAAAACACGCAATTTCCTATTTTTACTACAACGCTGTCTGCAATTTCTCCTTTTACCACAATGTCTGTTTCAAACATTGTGGTAAACGAAGAAATTGCAACAAAATAAGTTGTCTGTTGCAGAATTATCATATGAGGGAAAGGTTAAAGGAGAAAGAATTCATCATGAACCATTCTCTCTCATTGTTGTTGTAATTTCTCATTTTTTACCACAATGTTATCCCGTCTGTTTCAAACATTGTACTTAACGGACAATTACAGAGATTTTCTATTTTTCGATAAAATATAGTCAAAGTCATCTACCGCATAATTATTATACGAGGAGGAGGTTTTTTTTTTTTTTTTTTTTCAATAATATATTTTATTCGCACCAAATATTTACATAGCTATTTCATGTATGATTTACAAACAGGTACATATTATACAGTAAATGCATTATTTTCGTTTGATACGTTTTATGCATTTTTTCTTTTTTTAATTTTCTTCAAAAAAACAAATCATCATAAATTATTTGTGTTTGTGTTTTACAAACACTCAATAATTTGTTATTTGTGCATTTCCTTTTTAAATACGATTCTTTAAAAAATAAACAAGAAGAAAAAATAGAGAAAAACAAGATAAAGGACAGGAAACAAAACATCAAAAAACCAACATAATTATTTGGCGCAAACATTTTTTTTAAGGAATAAAATGCTGACAGTTTTTTGAGAAGTAGAAAAAAAGATAGAAAGTATAGAAGATCGATAGATAAAAAGTAAAAGCTCGAGTAGAAGATGGAAAAAAATGTTTTCTCGGTTGGATATTTTAAGGATTTAAAAAAATAAATAGCAGTTCAAATACATTTAGTTAATAAAATTTGCCCATTTTCGGTTATGAAATTCTAAATTGTCACCATTTAAAGCAATGTGTTTTTCCATTTCTTTTCTTTTATTCAAATAATTTTTGAACGCATTTATACATGGCATTGTTTTCACACACTTGCTCCTGAAGATAAAATATTTGCTACATAGTATTATATAGTTTTTAAGTGTATTTTGTGAACCTTTATCTATCAAACCAAATGTGACTGTAAACAAATCAAAAGTGATAGTTATATTTATATTAGACAAAAATGTTTTGAGTTCCGACCAAAAATGTTGGGCATAGTGACATTCCCAAAAAAGATGGTTTACTGTTTCAATATTGCTATTGCAAAAATCACATAAATTTGATTGTGTTAGACTACATTTAAAAATATATTTATTTGTAGGTATAATTCGCATGATATATTTGTATTGAAATTCTCTCAATTTTGAATCATTAGTTGATTTAAAGGGTAGTGTATAAATGGATTTCCAATTAAACTGGCATGTATCAAATATTGTTTCCCATTTTGTTATCATGGTTTGAAATAAATAATTCTGTTGTAGACAACATTGGTAAACAACTCATATGGGGGAATATTATTTGAATGTAATCTTAAAATAAAAGACATAACACAATTATTTCCAAAAAAACAACTCATATGGAATAACTCAAAAATAAAAGTAGGAAATAAAACTCTTTTTAATAAAATCTGGCACGATAGGGGAATTCAATTTGTTGAACAACTATACGACTACCGGACACGCGAATTTTATAAATTTTCATACTTTATTAACTTATATGAACTTCCAAATAATACTTTTCTGTTTTTTATGTCTTTAATATCAAGTATTCCCAAAGAATGGAAAATACAACTCAAATCAGAACAAATTAATAATCATAGAAAAGAAACATTACTAAGTAAGCTACTCAAGTCAAAACAAGCAAACAAATTTTTATACGAGTACCAACTAGCAAAAGCCGAAAAATTACTAGTCAAACCAGAAAAAAAATGGGAAACAATATTTGATACATGCCAGTTTAATTGGAAATCCATTTATACACTACCCTTTAAATCAACTAATGATTCAAAATTGAGAGAATTTCAATACAAATATATCATGCGAATTATACCTACAAATAAATATATTTATAAATGTAGTCTAACACAATCAAATTTATGTGATTTCTGCAATAGCAATATTGAAACAGTAAACCATCTTTTTTGGGAATGTCACTATGCCCAACATTTTTGGTCGGAACTCAAAACATTTTTGTCTAATATAAATATAACTATCACTTTTGATTTGTTTACAGTTACATTTGGTTTGATAGATAAAGGTTCACAAAATACACTTAAAAACTATATAATACTATGTAGCAAATATTTTATCTTCAGGAGCAAGTGTGTGAAAACAATGCCATGTATAAATGCGTTCAAAAATTATTTGAATAAAAGAAAAGAAATGGAAAAACACATTGCTTTAAATGGTGACAATTTAGAATTTCATAACCGAAAATGGGCAAATTTTATTAACTAAATGTATTTGAACTGCTATTTATTTTTTTAAATCCTTAAAATATCCAACCGAGAAAACATTTTTTTCCATCTTCTACTCGAGCTTTTACTTTTTATCTATCGATCTTCTATACTTTCTATCTTTTTTTCTACTTCTCAAAAAACTGTCAGCATTTTATTCCTTAAAAAAAATGTTTGCGCCAAATAATTATGTTGGTTTTTTGATGTTTTGTTTCCTGTCCTTTATCTTGTTTTTCTCTATTTTTTCTTCTTGTTTATTTTTTAAAGAATCGTATTTAAAAAGGAAATGCACAAATAACAAATTATTGAGTGTTTGTAAAACACAAACACAAATAATTTATGATGATTTGTTTTTTTGAAGAAAATTAAAAAAAGAAAAAATGCATAAAACGTATCAAACGAAAATAATGCATTTACTGTATAATATGTACCTGTTTGTAAATCATACATGAAATAGCTATGTAAATATTTGGTGCGAATAAAATATATTATTGAAAAAAAAAACACGCAATTTCCTTTTTTTACTACAACGCTGTCTGCAATTTCTCCTTTTACCACAATGTCTGTTTCAAACATTGTGGTAAAGGAAGAAATTGCAACAAAATAAGTTGTCTGTTGCAGAATTATCATATGAGGGAAAGGTTAAAGGAGTAAGAATTCATCATGAACCATTCTCTCTCATTGTTGTTGTAAGTTCTCCTTTTTTACCACAATGTTTCATACAAACATATTGTACTTAACGGACAATTATAGAGATTTTCTATTTTTCGATAAAATATAGTCAAAGTCATCTACCGCATAATTATTATACGAGGAGGAGGTTTTTTTTTTTTTTTTTTTCAATAATATATTTTATTCGCACCAAATATTTACATAGCTATTTAAATGCTGACAGTTTTTTGAGAAGTAGAAAAAAAGATAGAAAGTATAGAAGATCGATAGATAAAAAGTAAAAGCTCGAGTAGAAGATGGAAAAAAATGTTTTCTCGGTTGGATATTTTAAGGATTTAAAAAAATAAATAGCAGTTCAAATACATTTAGTTAATAAAATTTGCCCATTTTCGGTTATGAAATTCTAAATTGTCACCATTTAAAGCAATGTGTTTTTCCATTTCTTTTCTTTTATTCAAATAATTTTTGAACGCATTTATACATGGCATTGTTTTCACACACTTGCTCCTGAAGATAAAATATTTGCTACATAGTATTATATAGTTTTTAAGTGTATTTTGTGAACCTTTATCTATCAAACCAAATGTGACTGTAAACAAATCAAAAGTGATAGTTATATTTATATTAGACAAAAATGTTTTGAGTTCCGACCAAAAATGTTGGGCATAGTGACATTCCCAAAAAAGATGGTTTACTGTTTCAATATTGCTATTGCAGAAATCACATAAATTTGATTGTGTTAGACTACATTTAAAAATATATTTATTTGTAGGTATAATTCGCATGATATATTTGTATTGAAATTCTCTCAATTTTGAATCATTAGTTGATTTAAAGGGTAGTGTATAAATGGATTTCCAATTAAACTGGCATGTATCAAATATTGTTTCCCATTTTTTTTCTGGTTTGACTAGTAATTTTTCGGCTTTTGCTAGTTGGTACTCGTATAAAAATTTGTTTGCTTGTTTTGACTTGAGTAGCTTACTTAGTAATTTGTTCTGATTTGAGTTGTATTTTCCATTCTTTGGGAATACTTGATATTAAAGACATAAAAAACAGAAAAGTATTATTTGGAAGTTCATATAAGTTAATAAAGTATGAAAATTTATAAAATTCGCGTGTCCGGTAGTCGTATAGTTGTTCAACAAATTGAATTCCCCTATCGTGCCAGATTTTATTAAAAAGAGTTTTATTTCCTACTTTTATTTTTGAGTTATTCCATATGAGTTGTTTACCAATGTTGTCTACAACATAATTATTTATTTCAAACCATGATAACAAAATGTCTTGAAAAAAACTTTTTTTGGAAATAATTGTGTTATGTCTTTTATTTTAAGATTACATTCAAATAATATTCCCCCATATGAGTTGTTTACCAATGTTGTCTACAACAGAATTATTTATTTCAAACCATGATAACAAAATGTCTTGAAAAAAACTTTTTTTGGAAATAATTGTGTTATGTCTTTTATTTTAAGATTACATTCAAATAATATTCCCCCCCCCCCCCCCCCCCCCCCCCCCCCCCCCCCCCCAAATTTGTCAAGTTTATTGAAGTAAAAAAGTTTCCAAAGTCCATTATTTGTAGTGTCTAAAAGTCTTCTAATCCAATTTGCTTTTAGTGATTTGAGAAATTTATAGATATCAATCATTTTCAGGCCTCCATTTTCAATATTTTGAATAATTGATTTACGTTTTATCTTGTCTGGTTTTTTATCCCATAAAAATGCATACATGCTGTCATTTATTAGTTTTATTTGTCCTTCTGGTGGACTTGGTAAAACAGTTAGGGGATAAATAAGCTTAGGTAAAGCATAACTTTTAATAACAGTAATTTTACCAATTACTTTAGAGATAACTTTCTGCGTTGCCATTGTTTTAAGCAGTTACAAAATGCGTCTATTTTGGGCGTTAAATTAGATTTAAAAATATTTAAATTGTTTTTATTATTATTGTGAAAAATGATTCCAAGCGTTTTTGCTTGATCGGAACTCCAAACAAATTTATTTTTTTGACAAAAAGTTATATTTGACAGTTTCAGTAGACCCGCTCTTAATACGGTACATTTTGCTGTGTTCAATTTCAAACCTGATATAAAACTAAAATTTTCTAAAACTGATATGAGTGTTTTGAACGATTTTTCTGAACCATCCGTAATAAAAGTTGCATCATCTGCAAAAAGAGTATTCTTAATCTCATTATTTTTATAATTTATACCTTTGATATTTTCATTTTGTTTTATTTCGTTTGATAAAAGCTCAATACATATAATAAATAAATAAGGTGACAACGGACAGCCTTGACGTACGCCCCTCTTAATGGGAAAGAAGTCGGAAATATGTCAATTATTTATTGTACAACTTTTTGAGTCTGAGTAAAAAAGTTTAATCCAACTGATAATTGAATCTCCAAAATTAAAGTGTTTTAAACATCGAAACATAAATTCATGATCTAAGCTATCGAAAGCTTTCTCGAAATCAGAAAAAAATAGAAGAGAAGGTAAGTCATTTTCATCTATAAAATCTAAAATTTCATACAATAATCGGATGTTCTCACCTATATAACGGCCTTTTATAAATCCAGTTTGTGCTGGACTAATAATAGAGTTTAAAGTGGGTTTTAGCCTATTAGCAATAGCTTTAGTAGCGATCTTGTAGTCTACATTCAAAAGACTTATTGGTCTCCAATTATTAAGGTCCTTTATATCTTTTCCAGGTTTGGGAAGAAGAGTGATAATACCTTGTTTTTGTAATTCTGTAATTTCTCCTATTTGTAATGAATGATTTAGAGATTTAATTAAGTACATTTTAATATCATTCCAAAAGATTTTATAAAATTCTGTGGTTAAACCATCCGAACCAGGACTTTTATTGTTTTGCATATTTTTTAAACTAATATAACATTCATATTCATTTAAAATACCTTCACATTTTGTTTTGTCTATTTCATTTATTTTTTTAGTTGTATTATTAAAAAAAAAGTGTTCCGACTCTTGTGTTTCACGTTTGTTGTATAATTTACTGTAAAAAGTTGATTGAGCATTTAAAATATCATTTATATCGGTAATAATGCGGTTATTAATATTTAGTTTTGAAATTACTTTTTTCTCTGCCTGCTTTTTTTCCAAACTAGAAAAGTATTTTGTATTTTTTTCGTTATTTTCAATGTGTTGACATTTAGATCGTAATATTATTCAATTAATTTTTGTTTCAATAATCTCATTTAGTTCTTGTTTCTTTTGTTTTAATTTGTTTGTTATTTCTTCTAAGGTGGTTGCTTCTAATGATGTTTCAATATCTTTTTCTAAATTACTTATTTCAGTTGTCAATTGTTTTTCTTTTTTGTTTTGAATTTTATTTTTTGTTGAAGCATATTTTATAGTTTCATTCCTTATAGTTCCCTTTATCAGTTCCCATAATGTGTAAGGATTAGCATTTTTATTTATGTTGACTATTTCTAAAATATTTTGTTTTATTTTTTCTTGGTATTCTTTTTCCAATATAAGAGTATTGTTTAATTTAAAATATCCTGGACCTCTTGGTTGTTATATAAAATCAAAACCTATATTTACTATTGAATGGTCCGATTTATAACCATGTACGATTTTACATTTAATACATTTATTAAAAGATCTTCTGAAACCAGAAAATAATCAAAAAGTTTCTAATTGGAGGGTGACTTCAATACAGTCTTATATTACAAGGTTGATAAAAAAAATGATCGTGAAAACACACATAAAAAATGTAATAAGTCATTATTATCCATTTTAGATCAGCACAATTTGTTAGATGTGTGGCGTATTTTAAATCCAAATAAATTACAGTATACGTGGCATTCTAACACAAAGCCACCTATTTTTTGCAGACTTGATTATTTTCTGGTTTCAGAAGATCTTTTAAATAAATGTATTAAATGTAAAATCGTACATGGTTATAAATCGGACCATTCAATAGTAAATATAGGTTTTGATTTTATATAACAACCAAGAGGTCAGGATATTTTAAATTAAACAATACTCTTATATTGGAAAAAGAATACCAAGAAAAAATAAAACAAAATATTTTAGAAATAGTCAACATAAATAAAAATGCTAATCCTTACACATTATGGGAACTGATAAAGGGAACTATAAGGAATGAAACTATAAAATATGCTTCAACAAAAAATAAAATTCAAACAAAAAAGAAAAACAATTGACAACTGAAATAAGTAATTTAGAAAAAGATATTGAAACATCATTAGAAGCAACCACCTTAGAAGAAATAACAAACAAATTAAAACAAAAGAAACAAGAACTAAATGAGATTATTGAAACAAAAATTAATTGAATAATATTACGATCTAAATGTCAACACATTGAAAATAACGAAAAAAAATACAAAATACTTTTCTAGTTGGAAAAAAAGCAGGCAGAGAAAAAAGTAATTTCAAAACTAAATATTAATAACGCATTATTACCGATATAAATGATATTTAAATGCTCAATCAACTTTTTACAGTAAATTATACAACAAACGTGAAACACAAGAGTCGGAACACTTTTTTTTTAATAATACAACTAAAAAATAAATGAAATAGACAAAACAAAATGTGAAGGTATTTTAAATGAATATGAATGTTATATTAGTTTAAAAATATGCAAAACAATAAAAGTCCTGGTTCGGATGGTTTAACCACAGAATTTTATAAAATCTTTTGGAATGATATTAAAATGTACTTAATTAAATCTCTAAATCATTCATTACAAATAGGAGAAATTACAGAATTACAAAAACAAGGTATTATCACTCTTCTTCCCAAACCTGGAAAAGATATAAAGGACCTTAATAATTGGAGACCAATAAGTCTTTTGAATGTAGACTACAAGATCGCTACTAAAGCTATTGCTAATAGGCTAAAACCCACTTTAAACTCTATTATTAGTCCAGCACAAACTGGATTTATAAAAGGCCGTTATATAGGTGAGAACATCCGATTATTGTATGAAATTTTAGATTTTATAGATGAAAATGACTTACCTTCTCTTCTATTTTTTCTGATTTCGAGAAAGCTTTCGATAGCTTAGATCATGAATTTATGTTTCGATGTTTAAAACACTTTAATTTTGGAGATTCAATTATCAGTTGGATTAAACTTTTTTACTCAGACTCAAAAAGTTGTACAATAAATAATTGACATATTTCCGACTTCTTTCCCATTAAGAGTGGGCGTACGTCAAGGCTGTCCGTTGTCACCTTATTTATTTATTATATGTATTGAGCAAACGAAATAAACAAAATGAAAATATCAAAGGTATAAATTATAAAAATAATGAGATTAAGAATACTCTTTTTGCAGATGATGCAACTTTTATTACGGATGGTTCAGAAAAATCGTTCAAAACACTCATATCAGTTTTAGACAATTTTAGTTTTATATCAGGTTTGAAATTGAACACAGCAAAATGTACCGTATTAAGAGCGGGTCTACTGAAACTGTCAAATATAACTTTTTGTCAAAAAAATAAATTTGTTTGGAGTTCCGATCAAGCAAAAACACTTGGAATCATTTTTCACAATAATAATAAAACAATTTAAATATTGTTAAATCTAATTTAACGCCCAAAATAGACGCATTTTGTAACTGCTTAAAACAATGGCAACGCAGAAAGTTATCTCTAAAGTAATTGGTAAAATTACTGTTATTAAAAGTTATGCTTTACCTAAGCTTATTTATCCCTAACTGTTTTACCAAGTCCACCAGAAGAACAAATAAAACTAATAAATGACAGCATGTATGCATTTTTATGGGATAAAAAACCAGACAAGATAAAACGTAAATCAATTATTCAAAATATTGAAAATGGAGGCCTGAAAATGATTGATATCTATAAATTTCTCAAATCACTAAAAGCAAATTGGATTAGAAGACTTTTAGACACTACAAATAATGGACTTTGGAAACTTTTTTACTTAAATAAACTTGACAAATTTGGGGGGTGGGGGGGGGGGGGGGGGGGGGGGGGGGGGTTATTTGAATGTAATCTTAAAATAAAAGACATAACACAATTATTTCCAAAAAAAGTTTTTTTCAAGACATTTTGTTATCATGGTTTGAAATAAATAATTCTGTTGTAGACAACATTGGTAAACAACTCATATGGGGGAATATTATTTGAATGTAATCTTAAAATAAAAGACATAACACAATTATTTCCAAAAAAAGTTTTTTTCAAGACATTTTGTTATCATGGTTTGAAATAAATAATTCTGTTGTAGACAACATTGGTAAACAACTCATATGGGGGAATATTATTTGAATGTAATCTTAAAATAAAAGACATAACACAATTATTTCCAAAAAAAGTTTTTTTCAAGACATTTTGTTATCATGGTTTGAAATAAATAATTCTGTTGTAGACAACATTGGTAAACAACTCATATGGGGGAATATTATTTGAATGTAATCTTAAAATAAAAGACATAACACAATTATTTCCAAAAAAAGTTTTTTTCAAGACATTTTGTTATCATGGTTTGAAATAAATAATTCTGTTGTAGACAACATTGGTAAACAACTCATATGGAATAACTCAAAAATAAAAGTAGGAAATAAAACTCTTTTTAATAAAATCTGGCACGATAGGGGAATTCAATTAGTTGAACAACTATACGACTACCGGACACGCGAATTTTATAAATTTTCAGACTTTATTAACTTATATGAACTTCCAAATAATACTTTTCTGTTTTTTATGTCTTTAATATCAAGTATTCCCAAAGAATGGAAAATACAACTCAAATCAGAACAAATTAATAATCATAGAAAAGAAACATTACTAAGTAAGCTACTCAAGTCAAAACAAGCAAACAAATTTTTATACGAGTACCAACTAGCAAAAGCCGAAAAATTACTAGTCAAACCAGAAAAAAAATGGGAAACAATATTTGATACATGCCAGTTTAATTGGAAATCCATTTATACACTACCCTTTAAATCAACTAATGATTCAAAATTGAGAGAATTTCAATACAAATATATCATGCGAATTATACCTACAAATAAATATATTTTTAAATGTAGTCTAACACAATCAAATTTATGTGATTTCTGCAATAGCAATATTGAAACCGTAAACCATCTTTTTTGGGAATGTCACTATGCCCAACATTTTTGGTCGGAACTCAAAACATTTTTGTCTAATATAAATATAACTATCACTTTTGATTTGTTTACAGTCACATTTGGTTTGATAGATAAAGGTTCACAAAATACACTTAAAAACTATATAATACTATGTAGCAAATATTTTATCTTCAGGAGTAAGTGTGTGAAAACAATGCCATGTATAAATGCGTTCAAAAATTATTTGAATAAAAGAAAAGAAATGGAAAAACACATTGCTTTAAATGGTGACAATTTAGAATTTCATAACCGAAAATGGGCAAATTTTATTAACTAAATGTATTTGAACTGCTATTTATTTTTTTAAATCCTTAAAATATCCAACCGAGAAAACATTTTTTTCCATCTTCTACTCGAGCTTTTACTTTTTATCTATCGATCTTCTATACTTTCTATCTTTTTTTCTACTTCTCAAAAAACTGTCAGCATTTTATTCCTTAAAAAAAATGTTTGCGCCAAATAATTATGTTGGTTTTTTTATGTTTTGTTTCCTGTCCTTTATCTTGTTTTTCTCTATTTTTTCTTCTTGTTTATTTTTTAAAGAATCGTATTTAAAAAGGAAATGCACAAATAACAAATTATTGAGTGTTTGTAAAACACAAACACAAATAATTTATGATGATTTTTTTTTTTGAAGAAAATTAAAAAAAGAAAAAATGCATAAAACGTATCAAACGAAAATAATGCATTTACTGTATAATATGTACCTGTTTGTAAATCATACATGAAATAGCTATGTAAATATTTGGTGCGAATAAAATATATTATTGAAAAAAAAAAAAAAAAAAATCCTCCTCGTATAATAATTATGCGGTAGATGACTTTGACTATATTTTATCGAAAAATAGAAAATCTCTATAATTGTCCGTTAAGTACAATATGTTTGAAACAGACGGGATATCATTGTGGTAAAAAAGGAGAACTTACAACAACAATGAGAGAGAATGGTTCATGATGAATTCTTTCTCCTTTAACCTTTCCCTCATATGATAATTCTGCAACAGACAACTTATTTTGTTGCAATTTCTTCCTTTACCACAATGTTTGAAACAGACATTGTGGTAAAAGGAGGAATTGCAGACAGCGTTGTAGTAAAAAAAGGAAATTGCGTGTTTTCAACTAATCAATCTTTTTTTCTTTCGGATATCGTCCTATATAGCAGCGTGTCGGCATGTTTTGTGATATTAGATATAATTGTGTTTGTGTGTTTTTTATGACAAAGAAAACTGAATAATGTGCCAAACTTAAATATTGAAGACTCAGTATGCATTGCATCAATTGAATACAATGTTTGAAACAGACGGGGATAACATTGTGGTAAAAGGAGAAATTGCAACAACAATGAGAGAGAATGGTTCATGATGAATTCTTTCTCCTTTAACCTTTCCCTCATATAATAATTATGCAACAGACAACTTATTTTGTTGCAATTTCTTCCTTTACCACAATGTTTGAAACAGACATTGTGGTAAAAGGAGAAATTACAGACAGCGTTGTAGTAAAAAAAAATGAAATTGCGTGTTTTCAACTAATCGTTCTTTTTTCCTTTCAGATATTGTCCTATATAGCAGCGTGTCGGCATGTTTTGTGATATTAGCTATAATTGTGTTTGTGTGTTTTTAACGACAAAGAAAACTGAATAATGTGCCAACCTTAAATATTGAAGACTCAGTAAGCATGGAATGAATTGAAATGTTTAATTCCTTAGCATATAGCACGACCAGTAAAAAACAGTACAGATAAAATCAGCTTAGATTTTTGAAAACATTTAAGGAAATGAAGTATAGTTCGGTTTTTTTAATTTATTATTTCATGTTGATGATAAAGTGTGGAAAAAGGGAAGTAGAGGGTCAGCTAAATAAAATTTTGTTCGACTGTGTTGACATGACATAACGGATTAGATGCGAGCTATGGATAGATAGCTCGCAGCTATATTTGTAACAATTTAATAAGAATAAACATCTCTATAATTGTCCCTTAAGTACAAATTTTGAAACAGACAGGATATCATTGTGGTAAAAGGAGAAATTACAACAACAATGAGAGAGAATGGTTCATGATGAATGCTTTCTCCTTTAACCTTTCCCTCATATGATAATTCTGCAACAGACAACTTATTTTGTTGCAATTTCTTCCTTTACCACAATGTTTGAAACAGACATTGTGGTAAAAGGAGAAATTGCAGACAGCGTTGTAGTAAAAAAAGGAAATTGCATGTTTTTAACTAATCATTCTTTTTTTCTTTCGGATATCGTCCTATATAGCAGCGTGTCAACATGTTTCGTGATATTAGCTATAATTGTGTTTGTGTGTTTTTTACGACAAAGAAAACTCAATAATGTGCCAAACTTAAATATTGAAGACTCAGTATGCATTGCATCAATTGAATACAATGTTTGAAACAGACGGGATAACATTGTGGTAAAAGGAGAAATAACAACAACAATGAGAGAGAATGGTTCATGATGAATGCTTTCTCCTTTA
This sequence comes from Serripes groenlandicus, assembly GCA_031761405.1. Taxonomy (NCBI): domain Eukaryota; kingdom Metazoa; phylum Mollusca; class Bivalvia; order Cardiida; family Cardiidae; genus Serripes; species Serripes groenlandicus. The sequence goes on along the minus strand of JASEVX010000008.1, from coordinate 17,221,049 downwards.
ACCTTCCCCTTATATGATAATTCTGTGACAGATGACTTTGAGTATATTTTATCGAAAAATAGAAAATCTCTATAATTGTCCTTTTACCACAATGTTTGAAACAGACAAGATAACATTGTGGTAAAAGGAGAAATTACAACAACAATGAGAGAGAATGGTTCATGATGAATGCTTTCTACTTTAACCCTCCTCCTCATATAATAATTCTACTATAGATGACTTTGAGTATATTTGATCGAAAAATAGAAAATCTCTATAATTGTCTTTTAAGTACAATGTTTGAAACAGACGGGATATCATTGTGGTAAAAGGAGAAATAACAACAACAATGAGAGAGAATGGTTCATGATGAATTCTTTCTCCTTTAACCTTTCCCTCATATGATAATTTTGCAACAGACAACTTATTTTGTTGCAATTTCTTCCTTTACCACAATGTTTGAAACAGACATTGTGGTAAAAGGAGAAATTGCAGACAGCGTTGTAGTAAAAAAAAGAAATTGCGTGTTTTCAACTAATCATTCTTTTTTTCTTTCGGATATCGTCTTATATAGCAGCGTGTCGACATGTTTTTCGATATTAGCTATAATTGTGTTTGTGTGTTTTTTACGACAAAGAAAACTCAATAATGTGCCAAACTTAAATATTGAAGACTCAGTATGCATTGCATCAATTGAGTACAATGTTTGAAACAGACGGGATAACATTGTGGTAAAAGGAGAAATTGCAACAACAATGAGAGAGAATGGTTCATGATGAATTCTTTCTCCTTTAACCTTTCCCTCATATGATAATTCTGCAACTTACTACAACACTGTCTACAATTTCTACTTTCAATACAATGAAACATCATGATAAGGATAGAAATTGCAGCAAAATAAGTTGTATGTTTTCAACTAATCAATCTTTTTTTCTTTCAGATATCATCTTATATAGCAGCGTGTCGGCATGTTTTGTGATATTTGCTATAATTGTGTTTGTGTGTTTTTTACGACGAAGAAAACCCGATAATGTACTGAACTTAAATATTGAAGACTCAGTGAGCATGGAATCAATTGAAATGTTTAATTCCTCGACATATGATACAACCGCAATAAAATCGGCATAGATTTTTGAAAACATTTAAGGAAAAAGTGTAATCAATGCTAATTCATAACTCAAACAATGTTGATTGATTGAGTGGTTTAAATCCGATTCATAACTCAATCAACATTGGTTGAGTTATAAATCGGATTTCAGGTTTCTTTCATTAGTTTTTTAGTCCATATGGTTTAAATCTGTTAACTAATTTTAGATATGTTATACTTTACAGCTTTGAGTGTAACTATGGCAATAGTTTTTATGTTGTTGGTTTTTTTTTTATTTATTTCACACAAGATTTACATAAGTACATGATATAATATAAACAACAATTAAATCTTTCAAATATATGTCATCCATTTTGAAAACAAAGATGTAATGTATCATGCATTTTTTATATTCTTGCAATGTTTTCTATTTTTACAAAGAAGAAATTAGAAGGAGGAGATCATGATAATGATGAGAGGTGGAAAAGGAGAAAGATGACTAGTAGAAAAATTGAGTTAATAAGGGTTGGACTGTGATTCAATTGGTTTAAACCATAATTGTGTTGTTTTTTATTAAAGGTTTGTGAATTTTATCCACTTCCTGTTGTGAAGTTCTGATCGGTCTTTTAATAGAGCGATTTCTTGTTCTACCTTGATCCTGCTGTTCAAATGATTAATAAAGGAGTTGAAAGCAGGGATGTTGTTTGTTTGTTTTGTTCTAAATATATAATGTTTCATGAGAATGATGATATAATTCACAGTAATGTTATCGACACCACCTTTAAAAGTTCCAAGACAAACATCTATTAAATTGATAGTTATGTTTATGTTCTTGGTGTTAAGAAATGCTATTAATTCATTCCAAATAATCTGTACATATCTGCATTCCCAAAACAAATGTTCGATAGTTTCAACGTAACTTGAGCAGAAGTCACACAAACTTGATGGTTTATATTTATAATTATGCAAATCTTTATTTGTAGGTAAGATCTGAGTTAAAAATTTATATTGGAAACTTCTCAATGATGTATCAGTTGTTGATTTAAACGGTATAACATAATGGCTTTTCCAATCTATTTTTACATTCAAAGATCTTTCCCATTTTTCTTCATATTTTGTTAAAAAGGTTGTTTGTGGTATTTGAATTTTATACAAAAATTTATTTACTTTCTTTATTTCTACAATCTTGTTTATTAATTGTTCGTTTTCAACATTTATCGAAGTTTCAGTTTTTATTGCATTTTCCATAATGATTGGTATATTTCCGATTATATTGTAATATTTCAAAAAATCGTTTGATCTTAAATTAAACATGTATCTAAATGTTTCAAAATCGTAATAATTGTTTATTCGAAAAAATGTTCTAGAAACTTTATGCCTTTTTCATACCAATCCTTGTAAAAAAATGTTTCGCCGTTGCATTTTATTTCAGTTTTTATGTTAGCGATTGTGCAATTATTGCAAAGAAGAAGAGAAAGAAGAAGAATGTTCATCTTTATTTATAATTTCCTTCTTAACAGATATCCTTTAACAATGGGAATTTTAAATTTATTTTTAGAAGATATCGCCACAAACTTATCGCATTAAAAAATAAATTTAATCAATTAGTCAGACGTCGTTATCCAAACAGAGTTAGGCATGCCCCAATCTTTTTTTTATATAAAATGTATATAACTTATAATATTTAAGTCATTCAACAAGGTGTAAACATTATTGTAGTATAGTGAATTGATGCACTAGACCATCAATAATTTTGACACTAACACGGTATTGAACCGTAAACTATTTAAAGATGTTATCTTTAATTATTGAATAGCTACATCTATCAGTTGACAATGTTAATTCCTAACCCTTTCACAACCATTCAAATAATAAACAAAACCCAAAAAACAAAATCGAACAATAACAAATCTTTATTTGAATTACTATATATGACACTTACGGGTCACTGACCAGCACCACAGAACCACCCTAAAAGTGTTACTATGGCATTTACGGATCAATGATTAGCACCACAGAACCACTTCTAAAAGTGTACCCCAATCAGCACCACAGAACCACTTCTAAAAGTGTACCCCCAAAAACACACTACTGACGCGGGCTGTCAAACCAGGGGTTGTGAGTTCAAACCCCAGCTCGGCCAACATTCTTTCCGACGTTTCACAAAGTTCACTGTGACCAGCATCATTCGTCGTCCACCAATATACAGTTTATGTGAAATGCAGTCGGTTGCTTGGAAATATGTCGTGTGGAGTACTGGTGTGAGACAGCCTGGTAACACATGAGTAGGTGATACAAATAAACAATAATGTGCCCTATCTTCAAGAACATCCCCCTAAGACGGAATGTGTCGGCCGGATCAGTCTGCGCGGAGAGCGCAGGCTGATCTGGTCGATACATTACGCAGATGTGAACTGAACGCCGTGATATGACTGACAAGTTAACGGCGTTGAACCCCAATCAATCAATGAATCAAACAAGCCTCGGCTAGTTCATACTTAGCTGAATACCGCTTCATGAAACCGGGCAAAGAATAAAGTACTACCAAAGTGAGTTTAGTGACGTCGGGTGGTGACTCACGGGTAAATATATCCATGCAGCCCTGAGCGCTAATAAATGAAGTCACTACTACAATTTCAACACTTTCCCACGTACAAATAAAACTGCAGCAGACGACCTAGGCATATGGAAAGTCTCTGTTAATGAAGGTATACTTACTGGTTAACCATTCATATAGACGCTTTCTGACGGCTCTGCAACAGACGGCTTTTTGAAAACATAGTGACAAAACAAGAAATTGCCCAGAACGAGTAATTTCTCCTTTTGCCACAATGTTTTCCACTTTTAGTCATAGGTTATCCGTTCAATTATAGAGATCTTCTGTTTTTTGATAAAATATGTTCAAAGTCGTCTGCCTCAGAAATGTGGTACAAAAGACGAAATTGCTTGTTTTAGGCTTTTTCTACTAAGAAAAACCCACAATGTTTTCAAACGGCGTCTGCTGCAGAGGTGTCAGAAGGCGTCGGTATGCTAAAGGGTTAAAGTATGGTGGTGTATCCCGCTGTAAAGATTGGTGTACTTATGACTGTCTCACTAGATATATTATATAAATATTGCATGGCTTCCAGTGTGACAGTACATATTGTCAACATGAGGAGAATATTACAAAAATAAGGCAAGCGAGATCTTCAATATGATAAGAGTTATTATCATATTGAAGATCTCGCTTGCCTTATTTTTGTAATATTAAAAGCCTTTCCCACATACACCGAATCCGCAGCAGAAAACTTTAAAAACATTTATACGTAAATATAGAAAATCTCCATTAATAAAAGTATAGTTATTTAAAAGAGTTCAAAACATTGCAGCTAAAGGAAACATTGCTCAGCATGAGCAAGTTCATCCTTTTTCTACAATGTTTTTAGACGGCAAATATGCTACAAAGGAGTATATATATGGGAGAGTGTTAAAAACAAAGTGTTAACCCTTTCCATCATACGACAATTCTGCAGTAGACGACTTTGAACATATTTTGTCAAAAAATAGAAAATCTCTTCTTTTGTCACTATGTTTTCAAAAAGCTGTCTGCTGCAGAGGCGTCAGAAAGCGTCTATATGAGGGAAAGGGTTAATGTTAACAATACGTCTTATTATCTTCCGTATACATTTGATCGAGTTAGGGTATTTACAGAATGTTCCATATACCAACCAATTTATTTGGTTTCTGAAATAACTTGATTTTCAGTTCTCAAGTAAGCAAAGTTTTCGGCGTCCATTGGTAAACGCTTTGTTATCCCGTAGGTTTATTTACATGCCCTATATGTGTTTTTGGATTGGACATCGGATCAAGGCGTATTAGCCCTTTTTCCACATACAACAAATCTGTAGCAGAAGACTTCAAAAACATCTAGGTGAAACTACAGAACATCTCTATAACTGAAAGAAGTATTAAACATGGCTGTTGAACCAACAGCAATTATTATAATTAGCCGTTCCACGAGAAAACTAACATCATGGCAGGCTAATCTGGGCCGACACATTCCGTCTCATGCGGATAGAGCTATAGAGTAATGATTCCTGAAACAGAAAAATCCACAGGAGGCGAAAAGTGTATGTCCATGTTAGCCTGTGCCGCATGCTTAGGCTGATCAAGGACGATACGTCACGCAGAGTCCATGATGTCGGTTTTGTCGTGGGACGGCTCATATAATATTTGATGTTGGTTCAAAAGCAATGTTTAATACTTCTTTCAGTTATAGAGATGTTCTATAGTTTCACCTAGCTGTTTTCGAAGTCGTATAAATGAATGAGTTGCGAATTCTGCAGACAAAGCTCTGTGTTCGCTATTATGATTGATTATGGTTTAATGCCGTGTTCAACAGTTATTCAGTTATAACATGTCGGCCAGTTCACATACCCTCGTGGGTCCTTGCTTCCTCACACCAATTCCCCTCAGTTCACATACCCTCGTGGGTCCTTGCTTCCTCACACCAATTATTCAGTTATAACATGTCGGCCAGTTCACATACCCTCGTGGGTCCTTGCTTCCTCACACCAATTATTCAGTTATAACATGTCGGCCAGTTCACATACCCTCGTGGGTCCTTGCTTCCTCACACCAATTATTCAGTTATAACATGTCGGCCAGTTCACATACCCTCGTGGGTCCTTGCTTCCTCACACCAATTATTCAGTTATAACATGTCGGCCAGTTCACATACCCTCGTGGGTCCTTGCTTCCTCACACCAATTATTCAGTTATAACATGTCGGCCAGTTCACATACCCTCGTGGGTCCTTGCTTCCTCACACCAATTATTCAGTTATAACATGTCGGCCAGTTCACATACCCTCGTGGGTCCTTGCTTCCTCACACCAATTATTCAGTTATAACATGTCGGCCAGTTCACATACTCTCGTGGGTCCTTGCTTCCTCACACCAATTCCCCTAATAACATTTTTTTAAAAGCAAATGGCTGTTATGCCATATGGACTGTTCGCCCATTGGTTGAAGACGAATGACGCTCTTCAGATTGAATTGTGTCAAACTTCGGAAAGAAGTTAGCCGAGCTGGGGTTCAAACTCACACTTCCTGGATGACAATCGACTGAGCTACCGGCTCGCTACATTTACTGTTATACATTTGTGTATAATGATATGCTTTAATAGGCTCCATAGCTTTTGATTATTTCTTATTATAATATCAAATCGACATGACAGCCGGCAAGATTTAAATATATAGCATTTGGATATTGATATTTTTGACATAAGATTTGAATTATGTGTTGACAACCAGTAGTTAATCGTCTTTTTTTTTATCGGTGCTTGTCCTTGAGGCTTTCCCATTCCAACTCATCATTAACAGACCAGGGGCGTAGCTTGGCAATGATCAATGTGTAGGCCGTCTCGTGAGAAAGTCAACATTGTGGACTAAGCGTAAAGTGTCGACCCGGATCAGCCTAAGCATGCCACAAATGCGTACCCGGATATACACTTTTCTGCTCCTGTAGATTTTCTGTTTCAGTAATCACTACTCTATCCATTCCCCTTAGATTGAATGGGTCGGCCGGATCAGTCTGCGCGGACGGCGCAGGCTAATCTGGTCGATACATTACGCAGATGTGTATCGCCGCAGCTGCATTTTGGGACATTTTTAGACAAAATGTGTAGGCACGTGCCTACAGTGCCAAAAGGAGCTACACCCCTGCAGACGACTTAAAAATATTTAAGCAAAACAGGGAATATCTATTTAAGTGAATATATGATTACTAAATGGATTAGTACACATAGTGATAAAATGTGAAATTGCTCATCATCGACAGTTTCACCACATATGCTGCAGTCAAAATGATCCAAATGCGTCTGTGTGTTAGAAAGCCTTTATCCAGAGGCAATTATAGGCTTTTGCAAAAAGTGCAGATTCGGGTGAGACAGCTCATAACGAACTGTCTCTACTGAAATCTGCATTGTTTGCCACTTAGATATTAAATTTTACTAAATTTCCCTTGGACGAAAAATGGTGTTGTCCAATTTTCAACATGGAAGAGACGACTTCGTGTGAAAGCGTTAATAATGGTAAACTTTTCTACTTTCAGACGGCCTCCTTGTCTATATCAATCCTGACACTGAGTGCAATTTCCATTGAGCGATGGTACGCCATTTGTCATCCACTACGCTTCCACAGTACAATAAGCCGTACGCGGTATATTATAATCACGATATGGGTCATTTCTATAGCCGTGGCGATTCCAGAGCTTACTGCGACTACAGTGATGCAGCACAACCAGAACTACGACACAGTCTCTCTGTCCGCGTGCTACCCGGCACTCTGGGACGAGAAGTATGTCATCGTCTGGCAATGCTGTTTGATGGCGGGCCTCTACTTCCTGCCTTTATTTCTGATGGGATTCGCGTATGCCAACATCGCGGCCGTACTCTGGAAAGATAGCGTACCGGGTGCGGTGACACGCCGTGAGTATATCTAACTACTTTTCCAGGAAACAAACAATTCTTGACGCCAACGACGCAGAATACTATAGTAGGGGTCAAACATGATTGTATTTAGCAATTTCAACTGTTGGGGTATTTCCCCAAATTTTCTCCGGCGAAAATATTACGGTCATTATTATTATAATATAAGGACCATAACGAGGTACTAAAACGAATATTCGGAAGCCTTTGGTGGCATATGTTATGGTATTATGTGATCTGGCAGACTGTCCAACACAATATTCACGATTAATTCTAAGCGCGAATCTGACTCCCATATGTGAATATCTAGCCAGCTAGTAGTTTTCAGGGGGGCATTCGTCATAATAAGAGCCGTCCCGCGAGAAAACCAACATTATGACATCTGCGTAATGTATCGACCCATATCAACATGAGCAGTCCGCGCAGGCTAATCAGGGCCAACACATTCCGTCTTAGGGGGATATAGGTATAGAGTAATGTCTCCTGAAATAGAAGATCCACAGGAGGCAAAAAGTGTCTATCCAGGTAAGCCTGCGAGTCATGCTTAGTCTGATCCTGGTCGCTACTTTACGCAGAGTCCACAATGTTGGTTTTCTCGCGGGACGGCTTATATTATTCAGGATTAACTAACTGACACGGGTAAATACACACATAGCTAGCAATGTGTTAATTAACAATAAGGCAAACCGCAAATCTAAAACCACATGTGAATATGTTACTAGCGGGGGAATGAACATTCAACCTTTAGCAATAGTGCAAACTCACTGCAACGACCACTACCCGTGTTTGTGTTGAGACTGTTTTGACTCAGTCTTCAACAGTATTACAGTTATATCACGACGTTAGTTAATCATGATAAGCTTCATTCGTCTTCCATCTTGAGAAAGCAAGGAAGATGAACTGATCGCCATGATATAACTGCACAATTGTTGAAAACATGCGTTAAACCTCAAATCAACCAATCAACCGCGCACGAATTCTGCAACATTTCATAATGTCTACCACTTCCTTTGGTGCCAATAAGAATAGCAACAACTACCATGTTGAAGACATTTTGTAAACACTTTTACAGGGAGTACCCGAAAACCAATGCTCAAACAACGGAAGCCGTCGGAGAGCGACGAGCAGGTGCAACATCGTAAAAGTGCCGCTAAGATGTTGGTGGCTGTGGTGTTTGTATTCGGCATCTGCTACTTTCCAATTCATCTCTTCAATATACTAAGGTATGTATTTATGAGCCGTTTCACGAGAAAACCAACATTGTGAACCAACATTGCGTAGAGTATCGACCCGGATCAGCATAGGCATGCCGAGCAGGCTAACCCGGACAGATACGTTTCGCCTCCTGTGGATTTTCCGTTTCAGGAATCATTACTCTATACCTCTATCCCCATGAGACTGGATGTGTCGGCCCGGATTAGCCTGCGCGTACTACGCAGACTGATCTGTGTCGATAAAATAGGTCCAAAGTCCATAATGTTGCTTTTCTCGTGGAACAGCTCATATACATATATAAAATAATGTCCTGATTACTAGTATTTGACATAGCAGGGCGGGGCTGCATAAGGATCGCACATCTGTTTTGTGGTTTAGATGGGGTTGTACAAAGGCAATCGTAAAACCCCGCGTTACAATTCTTGCTGTTTCTGTATTTACTTTACATGCACGCATTGTCACCAGCGATTCCAGCCGACTGTCAGTTAAACGTTTCCCACATACAACAAATCTGCAGGAGTATGACTATGAAAACATACACGTAAACTCCCATTAAATGAAAGTACAATAATTGAATAGAGTTGAAAACATGGTGACAAAAGGAGAAATTGTTCTATTGGAGCAATTTCTTCTTTTGACGCCATGTTTTCAAAAAGCCGTCTGCTGCAGAGGCGTCAGAAAGCGTCTATATGAGGGAAAGGCTTAATAAACCTTTCTACCGCGCATTCTGACGTATATATGGCAGACAACTATTAAAAATATTGTTCATCCAACATATCATTATATATTGAGATGTGTTAATGTTCCAAAGTTATCTCCTGCTGGTTACATGTATGTGGAGAATGGTTAAAAGTAAAACCAGTTCTTCCCAATAAATGGACATGCGAAGATCAGTATTTAGCCAACCCTGATGAGACAAATAATTAGGACAATACTCAGGCAATTGGGGGGCGGGGGGTTTGGGGGGTAATTACATATTTGCTTTAATTGTATTTAAAGCTGTCAATTATATTACCCCTTTAAAAGTTAACCCTGTCCAGCAATCAACAATTTTGCAGCAGACGACTTTGAAAACAAGAAAGCGAAATTATGGACATTCTCTAAGAAAGAAAGAATTATTTTCAAATTCAGTTGAATATATTGTGACAAAAGGTGAATTTGCACATTGACACACTGTTTTGACGAGTCATCTGCTGTAGTCTGCTGCAATTAAGAATATAATAAAGGAGTGAATTCACTACTTACATGTTTAAAGTATTTGGTTTGTGCCGATTAGGAATTGAACCCTCAACAAAACCTACACTCGGGTGGTTTTCAGATTATTCATAAATGGAGAAAAATAAAGAAGCTGGATTGTCTTGGATGAAGAGCATAGACCACTTTGACCAGGCTGATCTGGGTCTTTCCTGGTCGCATGGTCAAGTAAACTTTTGTTCACTTGGCATACCATCCATATATGAGCCGTTTCACAAGAAAACCATCAGTGTGGAATCTGCGTAAAGTATCGACCCGGATCAGCCTAGGTATGCCGCGCAGGCTAACCCGGACAGATACGTTTCGACTCCTTTGGATTTTCTGTTTCAGGAATCATTTCGCTAAACCTCTATCCGCCTGAATGTGTCGGCCCGGGATATTCTGCGCGGATTGCGCACGCTGATCTCTGTTCGAGTATGTAGTGTAGGTTTTCTCGTGGAACGGTTCAATTGTATATATGAGGGCTTTCTTGTGTAGAGGCGTGGTAAAGCGTTTGCTATCGTACTTATTCAAACACTAGACCGACGGATAGTTGGAACCGGGCAATGTTTCATTAGCCACTATGTTTTCGACTGTATTTACAAAAGAAAATACTCTACTATAAAGAGAGTTTCCTTATTCTAACTAAAATGTTTTCAAATTCTGCTGTAGGTTTTTTGTTTGTGGGAAAGAGTTAAAGTCACATGCGATTACGGGTGATTGCGAGATTACACCAAATTCACTGCTTTCCTTCTTTGTTTCAGGTACGCTGGCAAGCTACATGAAATCCCTCACCCTTATGTATATTTTATGATAACTCATTGGCTAACGTTCCTCAATAGCTGTATTAACCCGATAATATACAACTTCATGAGCAGTAAGTGATTTATTCAAGTTGTGAAACCCTTTCCGAACCCTTTCAGACATGCAGATGCTTCATTGGCGAGGGTTTGACGCCGCATGTTTCAGTTATATTACGGCGGCCATTCTACCTACTCATGTGTTTTCTGGATTTCTCACACCAGTACATAACACAACATACATTCCAAGCAACTGACTACTTTTCCACATAGACTGTTAGCCTAGGAGAGAATGGTGGCCGAGATGGATTCGAAATCACAACCCCTGGATTGACAGCCCGCGTCGCTACCGACTGAGCTACATGCGCAGATACATTTTGACTTATCTTCAGCAGAGACAATTCTATAAATATAAAGTTGGGTAAATCGTTCATGCAACAAGCGATATTTGTCTTCGACCATTTGGCTAAGACATATGTAGTTTTATGTGGAAAAGCAGCCAGTTGCTTGGAAAAGAGAAACTGTTGTTTGGGACAGCCAGGAAACACATGGTTAGATGAACAGGGCGACAGGATATAAATGAAACATTGTTGAAAGCGGCGTTGAACCTCTATCGATCTATCAAACAAATTCGTCTGCTTCAGATTCATTGTATGATGAAAAGTTGTATGTCCCTTTACTCAGTTGTCATCCTAAAATAAACTAATACATTTTAAATCGATTTCCGATATCCTCAAGGATTTCGATATCAACGAAATGGATTATTATTATTATTTACATGTACATCATTTAGATACTATGATGTGAGACCTAATATAATTAACAAATACAATGTATCATAAATAGAACATATTCAATCAGTGTAGATCGAGATAAACCTGCGCACACGGGCTGTTTGATCCTGCTTTGCATTCTTCCATTATAGTCATAGCAGGTTTCAAGGATGTGTGGACCAGATGATATGGATTTTTTTTATCTACAGCTGTAATAAATAAGTTTTTGTTGGTTTTCTTGGATAAACGGAAAGAAAACCAATTAAATAAATAGGAAGAATTCTTAAACACATGGTTACCCTTTCCCACACGCAGACACTTTCTGACGCCTCTGCAGTAGACGATTTTGAACACATTGTGGTAAAAGGAGAAATGGCTCATTATGAGCCATTTATCCTTTTGTCACTATGTATTCAACTATATTTCATTAATATACTTGTATTTATAGACAATATTCCATATTGTGCCAAGACATCTTCAAAGTAGACTGTTGTACATATGTTCTATGTTGGAGAGGGTCTAGTGAATTGACATCCGTGGTGTAACTGATCTCTGCTCTATACTCGAATCATTCATATGTTTTTCTTGAGCCCATGTGTTACTTGTCTCGATATTTAGGGAATAAAATGTAGCAGTAGTGATACATGGATGTGTACTGTACTGCGAGGCGCGTGGAACAAATTAATCATAAGAGACCGAATGTCGATAGAGACGTCAATTTGACCACGCCCCGAGTAGACAAAAGAAAACCAAGTCTAGCGGCTGCAACATGATTTTCCTTTAAATACATACCTAGTATCATTTTTAAGACAAAATAAAGAAAAGATATATACATTTTTATATTTTCAATAACACAATTTACACATAAATAAAAAGTAATGATTGATGTGCGAATCACGCACAACTACCTCATTTTGACGTACCATTAACATATTTGCTACCGTAGTCAACTTTCATCTTCTTCTTCTCTTTCTTCCGTGTATTGCCCACATTCAACATGTTGAATAAACTGGCACATGGTTTAACACAGGATCAACACATGTAGGAATATTAATTAGTTTGAGAGGGCTGTCATTTGAGATTCGAATGTCTCTAATGACTAAGCTTTGGCGACATTTGGTGGTAGTGTGTACAAGTTTCTGATGGTATTTACAAAGAATTACCATTTCCTGCAGTCTTTGGTGGCAATCAGTTATTGGTAGCTATGATGTTCTATTTCTTGATTGTCCTATTGGTCTTTGAAGGTATTTGTCTTTGTCTATTGCAACCATGTTGTAAGCCATTTTATAAAGCATTTTGGCTTCTGTGTGTCTAGTTTAGAGGCTTTTCTAGCCTAGTCCATTACATATTTTAAATCCATCGTCTTTGATTTGTGAATGACAATCTGCTTGTATTTGCACCGACAAATGTGCAGATATATAATAAGATCAGAAGAAGTTTGGCATTATAAAGGAAATGATGGAAGTCTTCAGTGATATGTTTATACAATTTACTTTACTTAATTGCCAATAGATGCATGTAATATCCTAATCAGACTGCTAAGAGGCGCAATCTGATCCTCATCTCAACTGACCGAATCACCCCTTTGGTCGTTGTTCGTAGGGCGCAAGCCGTATATTTACATGTGCTTTACCTTTATTACAGACAAATTCCGGAAGGAGTTCATAGTGGCGTTACAGTCGTGTTTTCACTGTGGCCGGAAGTCCGAGTATGCCGGACAGAATGACCGTTACAAAATGACGTTCAGTGGTAAAACATACAGTGTGCGATACAGCGCAAATTACAACGGGTCAACGGCTAGTAGTAACACCTATGTAGAAAATATACAACTCCAGACAACCACTCGTGTGGTCGTTACATAGGGAAGGCGTGAACAGAACTATAAATGGGCGGAGCTCCAGGAAAACCAACCTTAACGTTTTTGTTTTAAAATAACGAATTCAGATTTGGCTGTGCATCCATATGCATTGATCCACATGCGCGATGTTACACACGTTCCCACCTCTTGACACGTCTGTAGTATACAACTTTTAAAGACACCGTGGACAAAGGAGAACTTGCTTATGATGAGAAATATCTCATTTTGCCTCAATGTTTCATCTATATCAATATACACTATTTACTTTCATCCAGAAAGATTTCCAATATTTTTGAGAAGAGGTATTCAAAGTCGTCTTTTGCGGATTTGCAGTATGTCGGAAAGGGAGGTTAACTAGAGACGTTTTAAACATTATGTGACTAATAGGCGAACAGTGCAGAGACGGATCAAACTGCACAGACTTAAGTGTGTATCACGAAAAGCAAGCCAGCGATAAAATCACATCAAGAAAAAGTGGACGTCTCTAATTTAGATATATGTTTTAATTTCTAAATTAGTGCGACATTTGTGAAAGTAACAAGACGTTAAAATGGTATCATATAGTATGCATCACCCTGTACTCAGTCTTACAAGCAATCAGTACTGCTGCTGTGCTACTTTCTTGTTTGAAAAATTAATGTTTTGTTCTTCATAATAATAACTTACGTATACTTAATAACGAATCTGACAATATTTAACTGACTTTGGAATGACTCGAGAGATCACATTAACACGTCGATGACTCGAAGTCCCTTTCAACTCAATCTCATTAACCCTTTCCCTCATACGAAAATTCTGCAGCAGAAGACTTTGAACGTATTTTGTCAAAACATAGAAAATCTCCATAATTGAATGGATAACCTCAGACTAAAAGTGGAAAACATTTTGGCAAAAGGAGAAATTGTACGTTTTGTGCAATTTCTTCTTTTGTCACTATGTTTTCAAAAAGCCGACTGCTGCAGAGGCATCCGACAGCGTTTATATGAGGGAAAGGGTTAAAACCAGACCTTAACTTCGCTAGCTCCTGTATAGAACTGATGACTGAAACAGGTCATCTCAGATTGACCTTTGCGGCAGCCAATCAAATTGTCGCTTACCAAATATAACGGTATAAAACAGGCAAAAACCGAGCACGTGCTTATACGTTTAAAGTGTACTAGGTCAGTTAGAGACACCCTTTTATGTGGGGAAGTCAGATCAAATATACGAACAGCGAAGAATTTTGGTCTGATTGTGATGAGATTGCTTTCGACTTGGAGTTATTTCAAGACCACTGTGTATATTAGAATATTAGCTAACTACTATACAAATCATGATGATGTGTTTATGACATGTATGAAAAGCAAAACAGTAATACAATCTTAAAAAGTAAATACCACAGCAGCATGTCTGATTGTTCGTATGCAATACGTGCATAATAACTATATCGTGTATGTATAGCAAAACGATGTACGCACAGTGTTTATGGTCAGTCTTAAAATATATACCATATGAGCCGTCCAGCGATGAAACCAACATTATGGACTCTGCGTAAAGTATCGACCCGGATCAGCCTAAGCATGCCGCGCATGCTTATCCGGATAGACACTTTTCGCCTCCTGTGGATTTTCTGTTTCAGAAATCATTACTCTATACCTCTATCCCCCTGATAAGAAATGTGTCCGCCCAGATCTATCAGCGC
Organism: Serripes groenlandicus; assembly: GCA_031761405.1. Taxonomy (NCBI): domain Eukaryota; kingdom Metazoa; phylum Mollusca; class Bivalvia; order Cardiida; family Cardiidae; genus Serripes; species Serripes groenlandicus. Next base: position 17,205,954 of record JASEVX010000008.1, on the reverse strand, counting down.
GGACTGCGCAGGCTGATCTGGGTCGATACATAACGCAGAGTCCATGATGTTCGTTTTCTCGCGGGACGGCTCATATTTACAAAACACAGGATTATATAACACAGGGGGTGTTCAAACTGGAGAAATCTAAACTGAATAAGCATTTAAACTATGGGGCTATCAACATGTAAATATATATGTTTTTCTTCTTTCGAAACGTTATCATTTCACGAACATTGATTTAAATTTTACCTCATCTCATAGCGACTTATTTTGACGCTGCTGCAGCAGACGACTTTTGCAAACAGTGTGACAAAATGAGGAATTGCTCATAATGTGCAATGTCTTCTATTTCTATAATGTATTCAACTCTAGTCCATTATTATACTTCAATTGCAGATATTTTTCATATGTTACAAAGCTATCTGCTGCAGATGTGTTGTATGTGAACCAATCTTTATCAAGGGGAATAACTTTTTCTGATATGACTTTTAATATTCTTCTATCAATCTGTTGTTATCTCCCTTTGGTCATCAGGTCAGCCATTTGTCTACGTTTAACCGGTTTTGACAATCTGTGAAAACTTTATGGTAAATGGAGTAACTAGTTGTCCCTTTCCAACAATGTTTTCAACTCTTATCAGTAAATACACTTTCATTTATAGATGAATTTCATATTTTGTACCAGATAATTCAAAAGTCGTCTGCCGCAGTTGTATTGTAAGTAAGTAAGTAAGTAAGTAAGGGATACACATTTGTGTAAGAATACAGTTGCGTATATGTGTGGTATGCTGGGGTTATTTACCGTTTTACCTGAATAAAACCTATAAATCAATAATGGACGTCGTTTTGAAAACTCGGGTGACTAACACTTCTACACCCAGCAGCCATTTCTCCATTGACTGATTTTTGTCTTCTTTTTACATTCTCAAAGCAGAAGAGCGTTTCTTATAGTGTGAACTCCAAACACATCAAAATTAAAATACAACAACATGTTTGTATTAATCTGTTGAATATATAATTGAATAATGAATTCGGCCATTGGTATATATATATATATTAAATGTGTCGTCATAAGATTTAAAGATCACATTTTAACAAAACAAATACCAATTTTTGCGGATGATTCATGTGTTCATGTGTATATGAGATAACAGCTTACCGGGTTTGACAGGGACCAGCATCGTAGCATGAGATTTATAATTTGTAAATAAGAAAATACACATTTTTTATTACATAGAAAATTAAATTTATGGCATTGACTTTTTTATTGTAAATGTCAATATGATGTGAAAGTATAGAATGTATAAAACCAGTTTCGTCCCAGCCCGATTTCGTGCAAAATGACGATAACTATTTTTGCGGGATGAATTCTCTTCTTGCATAGAACATGAGCCCATCATGAAATTGACAATCTGAGCGGAACGTGATTGGATCGTGAGCGTGATTGGAACGAAGTTGGAACGCTTTATGAGCGGAAGGGAATTTTGCGCTCTGAACGAAACATTCGCTCATTGAACGGTTGCAACAACTATCCGATAATTATTTTACGAAACTATTTTATTAAAATTCATATTTGTATACTAAACTTTTGTTTTATAAGACACTCAAGTATCCGATTGAATTAGAATGTAACAAATATTATTAATATGATCATTTTCGATTTGCTACTAACGATTGTGCTGAAAAAAGCGTTCCGAGTGAGCGTAAAAAAGCGCTCAATCTGAACGGAACGGAAAAAAGCAATCACAATGTTATGAATGAGTGAACGCTTTGAGAGCGGATTGGAACGTGAGCGGAGTGGAACGGAACGGAACGGAGCAGAGCGTGAACGGTAAATTTGTCAATTTTAAGATGTTCTTAACTATATAAAGTAATGATTCCGGAAACAAAATATCCACAGGAGTCGAAAAGATTAGGCCCGGATTAGCCAGCGCGGCATGTTTATACTAATTTTGGTCGATACTTTACGTTTACCATAATGTTGGTTTTCTCGTGGAACGGCTCATATGTATCTTCAACTAATGTTGACTTCTACGTGACATCTTACAATAAAACACGTGGTTAAAATAACACAATATATACACATATATATGTCTGTGTGTGTGTGTGTGTGTGTGTGTGTGTGTGTGTGTGTGTGTGTATTACAAATTGTATATGTATGTCTGTCTAAATTAGAGAAACGTTTTTGTTGCTGGAAGAAATATTCAAACTATATAAAAACAAATAAAGCAATATCATAAAATAATGATGTGCTTGGTTAGTCTCATCATGTGTTTGCTATTGGTTTTAATGTGCCCAGCTGCATTTGAAATAAAACATTTGGTCTCAACATCCACATGTCTCTTTTCTTTCTGTTACTTCCCAGAGCAATACGGGGGACCCACGCAATCGGAACATAAAAAGCGTTTTGTTTGTGTATTACAGTTTAATCACAGTTTTCGTTTCCCGCGCAGGCTAACTCGGGTCGACACATCCCGTCTCAGGGGGATATGGGTATAGAGTAATATTTATTGAAATAGAAAATTCACAGGAGGCGAAAAAGGTCTGCCCGGAATGTTGGTTTTCTAGTGGAACGGCTCCTATTCATTATTATGGGCTAAGTCTATGTGGAAAAGCAGCCAGTTGCTTGGGAAGATTGTAGAGATTGTGGAGTACTGTTGTGAGAAAACCAGGAAATGCATGAGTAGGTGAACTGGCCGCCGTGATATAAATGAGAAATTATTAAAAACGGCGTTAAACCCCAATCAATTAAACCTATTTATTCTTACTCTGGCGCTTCAAACCCACCCCGCTCTACTAGAGTCGCCAATGAAGGCAACTGTTACTACCGACTTATCCCTTTCTAATACACATTTGCTGCAGAAATTGTGAAGCTTATAGGAGAGCTACGGGGACTCGAAACCTCTTCGTTGTGTCTCGTTCTTTGTGTCTGTCGAACTAAAGTTTCAGCAAGTCTATGACCGTAAAAGAACTAATAAACGTTGACATGAAGCTGACGAGGTTGATCAATACTCCGATGTCACCCGGGACAAGCAGAAGCAGAGAACACACAGTGTTAAACAGCAGGGATGCCGTGGGGATACGTGTACGATGGTGTTAAAATGACAACACCTCCGGTAGATGACCGGCTCTAGCCGCCGCGAATCGAAACCTCCCGTTCGTAAACACCCCGCCGTTGGATGCGGCGTGAACAGAACACATGACGCTTATAAGAATAAGGATGGCCGCAGTACCCAACACGCGGTCACCCCCAGGAAAACGCTACAGCTGGCACGGAGAGGAATTCTGATTTTGTAAGAATGGTGAAGTAAGATACATTTGTGGCGATGTATACAAGTGTTACAATTGTCATAGAGATACCTATAGCACGTGATATATTACGTTCTGGGCGGATGAGTTCCTCAGCTATCTCGTTTAGGTTGTTATATCCACCATAAGCCCACATGCATTGATATATTGCTAAAGCAATAAATGTCACGTCTGTCGTCCTACCTTCAAACGTATTTACAAAGTTTTTTGTTTCCCCTTGTATCAGATATACGAAACCTCCGATAGAAATAACGATAAGTACTATTACTTTATGAAAAGTGAAAACACTTTGTATGGCTGCCGCAAATCTAACACTTGTCTCTGCGTACACAATGGCCATGATGGTCGCCAGTACGCCACAGCCAGCCCATATAACTAGACTAAGCCCCACAGACCCTGAATATTTCTAAGTTCGTATGTTATACGTGCAACTTCTGTAGAAGACGACATTAAAAACAAAAATGTGGGAAACGTCGGTTTAGTTGCTCATTGTGAACATTTTCTATCGTTGTGTTATTCTAAAGCTCTATCTTAATCACCACTCTCAGCGGTCATCATAGGTGTCCTTGGACAAGCCATTCTTTTAGCATAGAAAGTGTTAGTCCTCCAAGGATGTCGCAATGATATAATTTAAATACTGTTGAAAACGGAGTAAAACGAAAGAAAAAACAAAAGCTAAATCAAACAAGAAGGCCGTGATGGCCCTACATCGCTCACCTTTATTATGCAATGTAATTTCAAAATGCAAAAAACATCAAGACAATTATTCTGATAAAGTTTCAACATACTCAAGTTCAAAATGCAACCTCCAGAGTGTTAACAAGAGTTTCCTTCATTTTGGCCAAGTGACCAAGTGACCTAGTTTTTAACCCAAAATGTTTAACCCATATTCGAAATTTGCCTAGATATCATTAAGACAAACATTCTGACCAAATTTGAAGCCGCTGAAACAGAATATGCGGCTTCTACAGTGTTTACAAAATGTTCCTTCAATTTGGCTTAATGAATGATCATGTTTTGACCTGGCATGACCCATATTCAAACTTAGCCTAACATTTCAACAAGCTCAAGTTAAAAGAGCAGCCTCCAGGCTGTTAACAAGATTTTACATCGTGACCTAGTTTCTGACGTTATATTACACATAGTCAAACTTGACTAATCAGACAAACATTCTGACAATAGTTCAAGCTGCTGAAGCAAACAATGTGGCCTCTATAGAGTGTTAACACGATGTTCCTTAAATTTGGCCTAGTGACCCAGTTCTTGGCCCGACATTACGAATTAGACTTAGATATCATTCAGACAAACATTCTGACTAAATGTCAAGCTGCTGAAGCAAACAATGTGGCCTCTAGAGTCTTAACAAAATGTTCTTTCAATTTGGCCTAGTGACCTAGTTTCAGACCCAATATGACCCATATTCACAATTGACCTAAATATCATTCAGACAAACATTATGACAACATTTCAAGTGCGGCATCCTGAGATATTAACAAGATTTAACCATATTCGAACTTTAGCTACATATCATCAAGGCAAACATTCTGACAAACATTCTGATAACTTTCAATATGCTCAAGTTCAAAATGACGACATCTCAAACCACAACTTGATGCAGCAAAACGCGACGGAAAAAATGCTTGGTTTGTGTATGATAAGCTGTACATCGATGGCAAACCAGAAAGTACCAACAGATAAGGGGACGCCGGGGATGATCTCAAAATTCTATCCTGGAACATTCACGGGCTAACCGAGGCCAAAAAGAGCTCAGATGACTTTTTGCGTTTAATTACTAACTATGACATTATATTTTTGCAAGAATTGTGGGCTTCGAAAGAGAGCAACATTGATATTAAGCGTTATACATGTTACAATTTATATCGTAACTTTCAACATAAAAACGCTAAGAGACACAGTGGTGGTTTAGTGCTATACTATAGAGACTGGCTGCAAGGCGGTATAGAAATAATTCAATCTCACTATGACGCAATTTTATGGATTAAATTAGATAAACTGTTTTTCAACGTTGATAGGAATCCGCTGTGGTCGAGTGGTTAGCGTCGGGGATTTCGAAACCGGGTGTTCCGGGTTCGATCCCTAGTCGCGGCACTACGGTCATGGTGGAGTGCCATTGGGCAATTTTCTAGCCTAGTACTGGTTTGTTTACCCAGAGATCATGAATAAGTGATATAACTGAAATATTGTTGAAAGCGGCTTAAAACCCCAATAAATAAATAAATTTCAATGTTGAGAGGGATATCTACCTTTGTGGCGTTTATATATGGTGCGAAGATTCGCCTGCAAATGTGGATTTGTTTGAACTGCTGTTGCGTATTTTTTACGAATACTAAAAACTTAGGCTCTATATACATTATAGGCGATTTTAATAGCAGAGTGGGAATTTCAAACGATTTTATTGCATATGATGTAAATAACAGTATTATAGATGACGAAGACTATTTCCCAGATGGGCGGTGATCAAAATAGGGGATCATTTACATATGCCAGTACGCAGGGTACATCCCTAATTGATATGTTGTTAGCACGTGAAAAAGAGAGTTGCCTGTTAACTGATTTCAGTGTAAACTCTTTTAACGAACATAGTGATCACGCACCGCTGTCATTCTCCTTACTGCTCTATTATGTCCCTGTTTTTGTAGAACAAAAGAAGAAACTAAATACGCATGGAACTCAAACTTAAAACATGATTTCAGAAATGGTATTGTATCAAAATTGTACCTAACAAGAATAAGATTGTCTGCTCACAATTTAAGAATACAAACTGGCCGCTACTCCAGAAACAGAACCCCTAGAGAAGAAAGATATTGTCTATGCTGTAAATCTACTGACATCGAAGATGAATTTCATTTTATTATTGCATGTCCATGTTTTACTGAACTTAGGAAAAAACACTTGAAAAAGTATTATTTCAATCGTCCAAGCGTCTATAAATTTGCTGAACTACTAACCAACAGTATTAGAAAGACAATCCCTAGTCTTGCTCTTTATATCAAAGAGGCAACTCTACTGAGAAACACATTAAATATATCATGAAACTGCAACTTGATTGATCATTAATTCGTACACTCATTCAATCCTTCATTCATTATTTACGTCATGATTGATTCTTCCGTTGTACATTATCCACTTCGCCATTTAAATTTAGGAACAATTGTTCAATGTGGTTTTGCTTCCAAATAACACTATCATATGTATACATTGTTCATCCTCACAACGTTTATATCATTCTCATGTTAAATTCATGTTTATATCACTCTCATGCTGAATTCATGTTTAATTCAATCATCCTATAAATTCCAAATAAATCATGTTTGTTTGTATTTTCCTGTCATGTATTAAAGGGTTTAATGTATGTTTTGGTACAGTTATAAGAGTATAACACGAAATTGCCTAATTACTCAGCAAATAATGCCCGAAGGGCATTATGTCAGCTGTGTAATTTGGCTATTTCGTGTTATACTCTTATAACTGTACCAAAACATACATTAAACCGTTATAATTGCAGTTTAAGAAAAAAACAGCTATTTTTCATCAAAAGAATTGTTTGAAAAGGGACATATAAATTGAAAATTGGGATCTCTTTGTTATGTTCTTTACGCCGATAACATGATCTAATACTAGGAAAATTACCTAATACTAGGAAAATGACGTCACGTTAACGTTTTGACGTCATACGTTAGTCGCTTTGGCGCCAAAACCCGTAAATTTCATCTAGAAATATTGTAAACGTTAAGTACATTTTTTATCGAAATACGCCTCATAGGTCACTTTATGTGATAGATATAGTATCTCATGAGTGTTATTTATTATTACTTTTAAAAAATTAAGCTGAATATGACCTCGGCATAATTATTTGTGGCATTGTTTACGGTTAACTGTCGAAATTAAAGGTATTTTCCGAAAGTAGTTCCGTGAACTGGTCATGTGATCAATTGCAGTTATTGGAAAATAAACGCAATTCCTTTTAGTCACGTGATCGGTTTTGAACCAATCAAAACGAGCGATTCACCGTGCTTTTGAAGCAACTGCAATTATATTGTATGTATATGTATGTTTTTTAGACAATGTACTGTGTATACTTCAACAATAAAATGTTCTGTCTGTCTGTTAACATGGCGGTTTGTTCCCGATACGTCGACTCGATTTAATCCCTAGCTGGTCGGTAGAGCGGATCGAGGGGACCATTAGAGGGTAATGATGTGACAGGTACAATGTACATATGTATACCTATTGCTTATTGAGACGGTGTGCTTTTATATATATTATACCAGAGACCTCTGATTATACATACATCTTCTTTAATGTCTTTAAGATGTTTTGACCCATTGTCTTGTGTAGACATACATAGTTTATTAATATACGATTTTCTGATGCGTTTGCACTATACGACTGGTAGAAAATATAGTCTGCCTCGGATCTCAGAAAATATGACTTGCGTTGGCAAAATTTGTTAATGCTCGACAGCCATCCTATTTGTAAAGTTTAATATATATCAAAACACCCTAAGGGGGCTGTCACCCTCTATTTGTTGAAGAAACGGTATTAAATAGGTCAAAAGGTCATTAGGTGCATTTTAACCGTTTTATGGAAATATTCGACCATTGTGCCTATTTATCAGTTTCAAACCTCACAACAAATATTGTTAACACCAATACTTTGTTTTGATGGAATGATAACATGCAAAAGAGGTGACATAAAACTTTTATTTCATCAAAAAAGCAAAGTTATTGGTTATTGTAGCACTGCATTGCGCAATAGAAGGGACTGAACACATGTGAATAAATCAAATAATTAAATGTCAAAGGTTCGACCTAAAACACCTCTATCCATATCAATATAACACATACTTCCACATATGTTTAAAACATACAACCAAAGATCCTCATTGATGCAATATGTGTTTTATATATGTACGGTTAATCACAAAAAATAATATGGAATTCCCCAATATTTAGTCATCTTCATTCCCAACAGGATTGGCACATCCTGATGCCTCACATTTACATTCAAACATGCAAATCTGCCCAGACTTATAATATTTGCATCTTGATGTGCTGCATTTTGTGGTGCATCCACATGCAACCAACTGCAAACATGAGACAGGTACCGAGGATTTGCTCATCCAAACAGGTTTCAGTACACACGACTCTATAACCCAACAGCCTATATTTGTTGGATCCTCTGGCTCGAAATCTGCATCAGCTGCTTTCATCCAGATCATTGCTTGATAAGCTGCTCTCTTAACGTGTAAAGCGAATGCATCTTTAGTTGGCGGAAGCAGCTCTAAAGACTTCCTGGCTTTTAGGAAAAGTCTGTATCGGCAGACATCAATATTGGGTTCATGGGTTTCGGGATTGCATCCATAAAGACCACACATGAATTTCTCAACATTACCGATATCTCCACCGTGACCAATTGGAGATAGAAGTACAGGGTCTTCACAGCACATTTTCCAACATGCCTTTTTACTTATTCCCGAAAAGGAAGATGTGGTGTTGCATCCTGTCAGAGCGTGAAATGCGAGAATGTTTGCTTTTACATCAGCAGTATAACATGTACCGGAAAGCATTTCTTGTTCTTTGATGTTCAAGACACCATCCATGTTTCAATTTCGCAGCCCAAATGGTAGATAAGTAGTAGCAGAACATCTGTATCACGACACTGAACAACCACTCGTTCATATCCGCATGTAATTGCATCCTTTGCGTTAATCACAATCCGCGTATCGGCTTCTTCTTGTTGAACGGACAAGTGGTCGGCATTGAAGCTACTTAATTTCGCGTTGACATCACCTGTGCAGCATCCCCCAGTTACTAGTGTTGACCCAGGTGGCAATGTTTCAGCACGCTGTAATAGCTCATTGGAAAGAAATCCTGCAAGATCGGATTTGTTTTCATCCAGGGTAATGAACTGCTCCCATACCTGAGGAAGGGGTACTTCTGGGCCGGTAATAAGTTTTCGTATAGGGCGTCGCTTTCCAGACCGCTTGCTTCGAGTTGCATTCTTGATGGAGTTGCCACATAATACCGGTCAAATGTAACATCAACGCGCGTAGTCTTGTCATTGAAATGTTTGAATACCGACTGCAAAAACATTTGTGCATAGTCACCAAATGTTTGACACTTTTGTGGTTTACTAAGTGCTTGGACTAACGCATGCCCATCTATTACCACGCAGGTGGCTTTGTCGGAGGGAGGTAGTTCCTGTGGTGTTTCACGGTCCGCTGTCAAAACATTGAGAATTTGTGACTTTGTTGTGGTATTCATGTTTCCACTCGCGTTGGCCAAAAAGAGAGGAACAGGCGCCAGTTCATGTTGTAACACTTCTAAATGACCCACCTAGATATCATACAAGACATTGGTGGTAAAGGTTTTGCATTAACAAATGTTGCCAACAGAACCATTTTCTAGGCCTCTTTTCTGAGATCCGAGGCAGACTAATAGTAAATTACCCAAGAGAGTTGATTTCTTTATTCCCGTCAATGTTTTCTGCTAATTTTAGTGAATCCTTACCAGTGCAGTCGTAGAAATGTAACGGTTAATTGTACAGTACAGAATTCTTAATGATCGGAAATGACATGAAACAAACTCATTTTTTGTTTATTTATGCATCAACAAATATATACATACAGAATTTCCCTAAGAATTCGAAATTTAAAACATTTGAGAAAAGTGTAACCTAGGATTTATCATTACCCTGCATATACGTGCAAGTTGATCTTTTGCTGCATTATCGTTTTTTTCATTGTATCTAAGTTTGGTCAGCTCTTCTGTAAAAGCGTGGGAATTGGTCGAACTTCTTCTGCGCAGCGCTGACATATCTTGCTCATGATCTGTTTGGCAACGACTATGACTAAGTGATTGTTGGATTTTTTCAATGAAGAGACAGAACAGTTTATTTTTGTGTTAAATACAATAGATTAAAAGGCACAGTTTTACATTTAATTTGTTCAACAGATACCTTGACAGTTTGAACTTAATTATTTATGACTAGAAAATAATACCTTAAGAATAGATATGGTAGATACTGGAGCATCTATTTGACTGGGAAAATGTTGACGTTCTTACACTGACAGTAAGACATCCACTTCAAAGAGGACAAAAACAGATTCGGCACTTTGGGACCGGCTCAGATAAGAACGTCGATGTTGACGTCAAAATGTATGTATTTGCAACAATGATAGTGTGGTTAAAGAAATCGTCATCACGTTTGAAGTGGTATTCGGATAAAATTGACGGCAGACAGCAGGGAATAGTATAACCTGCGTGCTTATATCAATTACATTCATCTGCTATGACACATAATATAACTAAATGCGAATTAAAACGAAAGTTTCGCAAAAAATATTTTATCAGTTACAAGATTATTTCTAGTTCATTTAATATTCGATTGATTGATTCTTTATCGAAAAGATATATAGTTTAGGCTCCCGTTTGTCTACTATTGCCAACATTTCAAGACTATCTATTGAGCCGATCTTTAATAAATCACAATGTCGTTAAACGTCTGTCGCGCTTCGGAACTTACACTGCAGATGTATATATTAATACGCATCCAGGGTAATAACATGAACACTTATATTTTCATTATCATCAATTTCAATCTTTTAAGTAATCTACTCCCTTACACATACTGGTAGGTTGTATTAATGTGCTTCGCTTTAAAGATTTAAAGTAGCTTTTAAATACACTAAAACTACAATAAAAAGTATTTTTATTTTCATAGTATATTAACTGTCTTGTTTACTTCAATGTTTTACTGATTTCCATTTTTGTCACGTATTTCAGATAACTTTTTAAAGAATACCATTTCACCCTTGAAAATGAATCTGCAAGTATGAAACGTCACCTAATTATAAGTCGCTGGCGACTATATGTTTTAAAGAAATTCGTGTTTCCAATGTTTAAAGTTTGTGATTCATTTACCTCCTATTTCCTTTTATTGCATGCCCTTTGCGAGTATTTACTCGTCCCTGATTAGACATGTAGCAAACGTTTATAAATCAAGGAAGGTCCTTTAAGCAGCCAGCGAACAGGCAGTTAATTGACTCCAACAAACATCCTGTCATACATACCAAATGGACACAACTTGGGACCCGTTAGTAATTGGATGCTCCAGAAATGGAGGAAATAAGAAGACAATGTTGCTTAGATATTGTTGAAATATGTAGTTTTATGTATTGAGTAATGTAATATGTTAACGTATTTATATACATTGAACATATTTTATATCAGAAAACTCATTTGAATAGATTTATATGTCTTAAATAGTGTTGTGATATAACAGGGACACTATATTACAGGGATATGAAACGAATCGATAATTTCCGTTATGTTCGCCTCACTATAAGAAAAGCGGACATTAGCCACTCTGGTCATTTTCCCTATGGCACTCGATGTAGATAGACCGATGTTTTATTAAAATTCATAAGTTTAAATAGAAATAACCGAGAATGTAAGTACATAACATAATTTCGATCTTTGTTTCTTATATTTACGTGAATTTTGAGCTTGTATTTAAACAAAAAAAATTATAGTTATTGCAATGAGTTTCTGAAGTCGATTTTTTTCACAAAATTGTGGTCAAAAAAGTCAAAACGAAGATACAGGCTATACATAAGACCGTGCTGTGTTCTATATTGCAGTTATACACACATTTAAATGCCATTTTTTGAATGTTAAATGATCAATCTTGGTTTTATTTATTTGAATATAGCTGATGGTTGCCGAGAATGATCTAGAATTATTTATGAAAACCTGTGAAAGATTGCGATGAATTTTAATAAAAGATAACGGCCATTTTGTCAAAATGACGAAACGGGGCTGCAAAACATCATTTACTGTTCATTGTTGTCTTTATGAATACATTTAAAGGTCAGATTGTAATTGTTAAATGATCAATCTTGGTTTTAAGTTATTTTTACAAACCTGTTGTATGCAATGAAGAATCTAATATTGTTGGAGAAAAAATGATAAAAACTGCGTTGAAATTAAGTAAAAAGGTTATACGTAAGATCGTGCTGTGGGCTATATTACCGTTATAAACTCATTTAAATGTTTTGTAATATGTAATGTCATAAATCTTGAATGATCAATCGTGATTATTCTTATTTTAACAAACCTGTTGTTTGCCATGAAATATCATGTCTTATTCAATGTTCATTTATTTTATTTCAGAACGGCCAAAATATTGTATAAAAGCAGAATGAGACGAATTGGCAGGAGGCCTAAGAACAGATGAAGCCATGAGTACTGCTCGCCAAATAGTAAATTCAGCATGGCGAGTGTAGCTTACCCCCAAAAAGTCCGCATTGAAGCAATGCATCCGTCTCTCAGTGCCAACAAATGATATGATTCAAATTGAGTTGCACCTTTGCTTGAGAGTTGCGGGAAGTACAAAAGAACAGAACAGTGCGAGATGGACTTCAAAAAGTAAACATCTAGGTCCCAAGGTGTGCACTTCCCGTTTTAAATATTGCCTTTTCTGTGTCTTGTTCATAACTTACATTATATTGTGCAATGCTTACACAAGGGGTAGATGGCTACGAGAACAATTTAAGTAGAACACTTTCCGTTCATTCACTATTTATAATACATCTATCAATCGAACATCAGTCATCATTTATAACTACCGCTGAGAAGACAGTTATGCTCGTTGAATATATACAGTAAGTTTGTTTCAAGATCAGTATACCTTTATTAAATTAATATACTTTTAGGGTTGTTTTGCATTGTTATTTTATTTCAGAACGCCCAAAATATTGTATAAAAGCAGAATGGGACGAATTGGCAGGATGCCTAAGAACAGATGAAGCCATGAGTACTGCTCGTAGCACAACATAGCAGAAACGTACACAACGTCGTACAACGTAAAACACCGTAGCATAATACAGCTCTTAACGTAGTACAACGTGTTACAGCATATAACAGCATGACACAGCGTGACACAGCGTGGCATAACGCTGCACGAGGAACGTGGTAGCAACGAGGTCACAACGTAGTAGCAAAGCACAGCACAACGCGTCACCAAACGCACCTGAACGTATCAACCGGCAGGGACGCGCTATGTTCACTTTCTATTACGTTTTTGCTACGTTTCTGCTTCGTTATACTACGCTGTACCACGTTCTTGCCACGTTGTTGTACGTTGTGGGGAAACGTGAGCGAATTTTGAACATGTTCTAAATTAAAATTTCCACTTCACGTTTTGTCACGTTTGATCACGTTTTAGCCACGCAGTTCTAAGTTTGCTCACGTTGTAGCCGTTTCCCAACATAGCTAAACGTGACGGCCAAAACGTGATACTATGACTTGGGCATATCGCTTCAAAGAAAACAATTACATTTTAACATGCATTGAAATTGTAATAATTGTAATAATTCTGATCAATTACCGTCTATCCTTCAGATATATTGAAAGTTTGAACTTAATTAATAATAAATAGAAAATCATACTTTAACACCCCCCCCCCCCCCCCCCCCACACACACACACAAACAAAAATTGTTTAATGTTATATTTATAGTTCTATAGCCCTTTAGGTACCCCCTAATCCCGGATTAGTGATAGGTGTTAATCTGTGCGAGTCGACGTATCGGGAACACACCAACATGGCTCCGGATTTTTTATATGCCTCGCAATTGTTTACTATAGCATCAACTTCAATTAGTTAAGTGCTGTTTATTAATTGACCCTTTCCAGTATACAACAACTCTGCCACAGACACATATTAAAAAAGAAATATTAAATTATAATATAATAATCAAATAGATTTGGACAAAATGCTCAAAATAAGACTAATTTCTCCTTTCGCCACAATGTTTTTAAAAGTTGTCTGCTGCACATGCATCAATAAAATAACGGTTTGCAGATTCCTTATCTGCAGGATGCGGGTAAATGCGTAAATATATGGTAAAAAGTGTTAACGTCTGAACATAATTCGGAAAGTTGAGACTAATACAAATAACAATTGAATAAGGTATATATATTTTATTGTGAAGTATATTTAGTTAAGATTCCTACACAGCCTTCTTTATTGGGTGCGGGAAATGCATATTTTGATTTAATTATTTCGAGTCTTTTTTTGTTCATGCAATGGATCAATCAAAGACCTAATAATGTGTTAAAAGGTCTTTGGTTCAATGATTTTTTATATTTTGCGCAATGTGGTAGATACTCCAAGTTCTTTTAATTTGAGTTTAAGGTCAGGGAAGATTAATTCATTTGGGCAATTTCCGAGAACTGTCCGGATCATCTTGCAATCCGCAGTCTTAAAATTCCATTAATTGAAATCCCGTTTCTGGTAACTTTTATGTGTTTTTTGTAACACTAGGTAAATATCCGAGTTCCCTTTAACAAATTGATAAAATTAAAAAAAATTGAAATTGCCATTTTTATTATTAACAATCGAACGCACATAAATCACATAATTAATCAGAGACATTTTTGTTTCTGTGTTAATCTATTAGGACATGTAAATCGTCGGAATCGGAATCGAGAAAGCTGACCTATGGCGCAGATGTAATATCTACATTATCGGTAATTTGTCTTAATAGTGTTGTAAAATATAGGCTGTATACAAGTAGACACAATACACACACGACAAACCAATTAACATATGCCCCATTAAAAATCTTCCGACAATATTCGGTAATCATCGTAAGCTTTCGCTATCAATCACGGAAACGTAAATTTTACTCTGAAAAGTAAGTAGTACTTGTAGAAAATGTTAAAAAGGACCAAAATGTTATTTCTTTATTTTAATCATCTTAAGCTTTCGCTAGCAATCACGGAAACGTAAATTTTACTCTGAAAAGTATGTAGTACTTGTAGAAAATGTTAAAAGGGACCAAAATGTCATTTCTTTATTTTAATAAAATATATGTCAAATAAAAGGTAAATGAATTCTCTACATTACGCCGTAAGTGCCCTTTTATTGTTTTATTTTTAAATAAAAGATATTAACTGAAGAACATGTTAAATTAACGGGAAAATACCGTTTTCTTAACGGTTTATATGCATGTAAGAGGGAAATTTGGGTGACTGTATTCAAAGTTAAAAAGGACCAAAATATTATTAAGATAAAAAACAAAAAAATACTTATATTCAGGAGATATTTTTCTTTAAAACTTGATAAGTGCATTTTTTGAATTTTTGCAAAGTAAAATTGTTAAAGAGAAAACATAAAATTGTCCTCTATAATTCCATGTAATTTTTGTTATCGATTTTTGACAGTCGCTGATTCTCATAGTTGGATATGTATTAAGGTGCATTGCCTCTAGTTATAAGTTAAGTATGACACAAGCTTAGGAAGGAGAGGAGGAAGTCATAAACAAAAGATACGAAGTACAATGTAATTAAAAAAAACAGAAAGATATGTATGATCAAGATTGAGCATTATGAAAGTTCACATGTATAATCGGTTTGAACATGCTAGTAGAAAACTGAAAAACAAACAAAAGAAAATGGTCAAGTCAGTTTCCCAAGAGCAAAGAGCGAAAACCAGTTGGTACGAATCGTTCATCTCTAACGAAACATGAAAAACCGGGTACGAATCCAATGAATTTTAGAAATCGGATGAAATCGTGAACACAGCGAAATATTCATAGCGGAAGGAAGCAGAGACAACTTAATTACTCTATGGGAACCGATGACACCTTGTCGTCTATTGAATAAGAATGACAAAAATCGCAAAGCGATGACATGCTGCATTTACAAATAATAGAACGGGTCATGTTACGGCCATGCGTATTGCTTAGTTGGGTTAACGTTGTTTTTACAGTTTCTAGAATTATACTGTAATATGTAGTAATTCAAATGAATCATCATTGATTTTTTAAAAATTACCCATTTATTTAAAAATATCAATATCGTAAATAGGCAAAAACATCGCCAGAAACCTTTTTTTGAGCTTTGATGAATCGGGTCGTAAACCAAACTATAAAACAAGCGTAGCCTAGGAAGTTAGGGGAAAATTATTAAATACCCATTACATGTGTCTAAAGTTTTGTAATAACGGTAGTAGAACGTTTTTTGTATCTTGCTGTTTCTTAAATCATTTTATGCAACTTATTTATTCATAAAGGCTGTTATTTTCAAACCTATATAAGAGTTTTCTTAACAATAATAATACTGGTTGCTCCCTTTTCGATTACGTCACCCCATGGTACACACTTTAAAACCTATCCCATACTGACGGCGCGTCAATGAGTAAAACATATTATCAGAAAGGTGATTTATAGCTCATAAAGTATTTCATTTAGCGACCGCTGTGATTTGAATTTATCCCCATGTTAACACAAGAAAGTGCGCGTGTTTGTATCAGAGTATGGGTTCATTAATGTTCAACCTTTCCCAGATGCAGAGGCATTTTGACGCAAAAGCAGCAGACGACTTTTGAAAACATTGTGGCAAAAGGTGAAATTGCGCATGATGAGGAATTTCTCCTTTGGCCACAATGTTTCCAACTTTATTTAACAATTAAGCTATCCTTTATGGAGATTTTTCAGATTTTTCTCACTATGTTTTTAAAGTCGTCTGCTGCAGAATGGTCATATGTGGGAAAGGGTTAAATCTTGTTTCATGTAAATGCTATTCTTTTAAACGTAGGCTGTCAAAGCTCAACACGTCAACATTTCGTTTTTAACAGGGCCATGACATAATCCAGTGGGAACGTGTTTATTGAAACAAATACTTAACCCTTCTAAACATAAAACAAATATAATGCAGACACAGTTGAAAACATTCTAGGCTGAAATTTCAAAAAAACAAATCAACTGATAAAAGTATGGTCATTGGATAAAGTTGAAATCATTGTTGCCAAAAAAGAAATTTCTCATTAAAAACAATGTCTCATCCACTTTGTTTTCACAAGTCGTCTGCTGCTGAGGCGTCAGGGTTCGTCCTGTATGTGGGGAGGGTTAAATTCATATATGCGCGAAGCAAACCCTGCATCTAAAGCATGCCACACTAGGAAATCAAGGGACGTAACACTTTACAACGTATAACAAATCTGAACCAAACGACTTACAACTTATAGGCACAAATCTGAAAATCTTAATAAATTTAAGCGTAATTATGTTATAAGAATTCAAAACATTGTGGTAAAGTTTGCATTATGAGCAAATTCTCTTTTTAACACAAATTTCAAAAATTCGTCTGCTGTAGATATGTCAAAATGCGTATGTGGGGACGATTTTGTCTCGTTTACTGCAAACACATAATGCGTCATTCGGAACATGCACTCAACTTAACGAAAATGTCAATGTTCATATCACGTGACTCATTTTAATCAACAACCCCGGTTTTAAATGAAAGGTTTTGGTCTCCTCTATCATTTGGTAGCATAAAACAAAAATCTTAAAGCGTAAACGGTTGCACAACTCGTTAAAAATTGATTTGACGGCTTTAATGGGATGCTTTTCCTCGTATATTTGAAATTTGATCACATTGGTAAAATTCGTGTATAACCACAGTGACACTTTTCAAGTGTAAGTTTATGCATAATAATAACTTTCATCATAGGGGACAATCTTTTGAACAGCATTGTAAAGGGTTATTCTCAGGCAAGTGTAAACGCGTTCGTTGCAGGTGTTCAGAGGCAAACACTGTGACGCCTTCCTTAAATCAATAGACGCTGGACACTGTTGCGCCTTTAAATGATATTTATTTTGACGTGTCAATTAGGCATTGTCCACGTTTCCGGCATTAAATCAACAGACGCAGCCAATTTCAATGGGCTAATGTTCGCACACCTGGTGTGTTTTTGATGAAATATCCGATGGTGATTGTGAAATAACGAGTCTAAAAATAGATCGGGTATCAGGACATGCACATCTGTCATTTGAAATGCCACACATGATTGACTGCGTGCTTCGGCTCGACTATACGACATACAAAAGGGATATATCGTATCGTATGGATGTCTCATATAAGGTTCCCCGAAACAATGTAGCAAAGATTCGGTCGAATTTCTCCGCCATTATATTCGAGGGTTCTAACAACATGCCCGCTATAAACTATTGGTAGAAGGCTGGAGACATAGCGTTGGTGGTCTAGCTTGAAGGGTGCTGCTGAACACTTGCTTCATTGTTAAAGCTTTTTAGAAATAGACCTATGATGTCATTCTAAATAAAGATCTATGAGTTCATTCAAAATTTGGCCGCCACGCATGCGCAGTCATTATATGCAAATGAGTAACTATAAATAGGTCAACAAAATTGTGCCCTCTCTTGTGTCAATCCTTATAAGCAAATGAGACTTTGAAAACCTCAGAAAAAAAATATGGAAAATCTCTATAAATGAAAGTATTAGAATGTTGATGCATACATTTGAAAATGTTTGTGGCAAATGGAGAAATTTCTCATCAGGAGCAATTTCTCCTTTTGCCTTAATGTTTCCAAAAGCCGTCAGCTCCAAATGTGACAACATGTGTCTGCAAGCGGGAAAGGGTTAAGAGCAGACGACTTTTTGAAAACATTTGTGGAAAACTAGGAAATGGGATCGTTCTCCTTTTTTTCTCACAATAATGTTAACCCTGTATCTATATTAAACGATCAGCTCATTGATGAATTGCAGTTTAATGCCATTTCAACATGTTTCAATTTATATCGGGGCAGCCAATTCGCCTTACCATGGTTGTTATTTGGTTTTTCTCACACCAGAAATCCACACAACATTTTACCTAGGCAACTGGCTACCATTCCACACAGACTGTGTTTAAGTCCATTGGTTGGAGATGAGAGACAGATGATCCAAGTATCTTTTATTTTTATAATTCATCAAAATTAATCAATGGTTAGTTTAAACTTATTTTTTTTTTACATCGATTGCGAAACAAGCTTTAAGCTTATATTAATGACGCTCGATGTCTGCTTCCTGGATACTTAACCAGTACTCGCGTCTTTTGTGTTGAAAAATCCCCAAGGATTCTTAATATATGAGCCGTTTTAAACGAAAACCATCATTGTGGACTCTGCGTAAAGTATCGACCCGGATCCGCTTAGACATGCCGCGAAGGCTAAACCGGACAGACACTTTTCGCCTTCTGTGACTTTTCTGTTTCAGGAATAACTACTCTATACATCTATCCCCCCTAAGACGGAATGTGTCGGCCGGATCAGTCTGCGCGGACAGCGCAGGCTGATCTGGTCGATACATTACGCAGATGTCTATCGCCGCAGCTGCATTGTGGACTCTGCGTAACGTATCGACCCGGATCCGCCTAGACATGCCGCGAAGGCTAAACCGGACAGACACTTTTCGACGCCTTTGGATTTTTCTGTTTCAGGAATCATTACGCTAAACCTCTATCCCCTGAAAGTGTCGGCCCGCATTATCCTGCGCGGACTGCGCAAGCTGATCTGTGTTCGATACATTACGCAGAGTCTGTAGTGTAGGTTTTCTCGTGGAACGGTTCAATTATGTATATGAGGGCATAGTTTAACGGTCCTGTTGATGCTTCACTTGCTTGTGTAGAGGCGTGGTAAAGCGTTTGCTTTCGTTCTTATTCAAACACTAGACTTGTTTGAGGCATCCGCCGGGTAATTGGAACCGGTCAATTTTCCATTAGCCACAATGATTTCGACTCTCATATAAAGAGAGTTTCCTTATGATAACTAAAATGTTTTCAAATTCTGCTGTAGATTTTGTGTTTGTGGAAAAGAGTTGAAAGCACATGCGATAACGGGTGATTGCGAGATTACATTGAATTCACTGCTTTTCCTTCTTTTTTTATGTACGCTACAAGCTACATGAAATCCCTCACCATTATGTCTATTTTATGATAATAACTCATTGGCTTACGTTAATAGCTGTATTAACCCTGCACAGACTTAAGTGTGTATCACGGAAAGCAAGCCAGCGATAAAATCACATCAAGAAAAACTGGACGTCTCTAATTTAGATATATGTTTTAATTTCTAAATTAGTGCGACATTTGTGAAAGTAACAAAAACGTTAAAATAGTATCATATAGTATGCATCACCCTGTACTCAGTCTTACAAGCAATCAGTACTGCTGCTGTGCTATTTTCTTGTTTGAATAATTAATGTTTTGCTCTTCATAACAATAACTTACATATACATACTAACGAATCTGACAATATTTACCTGACTTTGGAATGACTCGTGAGAAGTCCCTTTCAACTCAATCTCATTAACCCTTTCCCTCATACGACAATTCTGCAGCAGACGACTTTGAACGTATTTTGTCAAAACATAGAAAATCTCCATAATTGAATGGATAACCTCAGACTAAAAGTGGAAAACATTGTGGCAAAAGGAGAAATTGTACGTTTTGTGCAATTTCTTCTTTTGTCACTATGTTTTCAAAACGCGGTCTGCTGCAGAGGCGTCCGAAAGCGTTTATATGAGGAGAAGGGTTAAAACCAGACCTAAACTTCGCTAGCTCCTACGTATTAAAGTGTATTAGGTCAGTTAGAGATGACCTTTCATGTGGGGAGGTCAGATCAAATATACGAACAGCGAAGAGATCACTTTCGACTTGGAGTTATTTCAACTCCCCTGTGTATACTAGAAGAATAGTTTATTACTGAACAAATCATAACCTGATCATTTGTTTATGACATGTATGAAATGCAAAACAGTAATCAAATCTTACAAAGTAAATACCACAGCAGCATTCTGATTGTTCGTATGCAATACGTGCATAACTATATCGTGTATGTATAGCAAAACGATGTACGCACAGTGTTTATGATCAGTCTTAAAATATATACCATATGAGCCGTCCAGCGATGAAACCAACATTATGGACTCTGCGTAAAGTATCGACCCGGATCAGCCTAAGCATGCCGCGCAGGCTTACACGGATAGACACTTTTCGCCTCCTGTGGATTTTCTGTTTCAGGAATCGTTATTCTATACCTCTATCCCCCTGAGACGGAATGTGTCGGACCGGATCAGTCAGCGCGGATTGCGCAGGCTGATCTGGATCGATACATTACGCAGAGACCATTATGTTGGTTTTCTTCGCTGGACGGCTCATATATACAAAACACAGGATTATATAACACAGGGGGTGTTCAAACTGGAAAAATCTAAAAATAAATAAGCATTTCAACTATGGGGCTATTTACATGTAAATATATATGTTTTTCTTCTTTCGAAACTTTATGATTTTACAAACATTGATTTAAATTTTACCTCATCTCATAGCGACGTATTTTGACGCTGCTGCAGCAGACTACTTTTGAAAACATTGTGACAAAATGAGGAATTGCTCATAATGTGCAATGTCTTCTTTTTCTATAATGTATTCAACTCTAGTCCAGTATTATACTTCAATTGCAGATATTTTTCATATGGTTGCCTCTATGCTACAAAGCTATCTGCTGCAGATTTGTTGTATGTGAACCAATCTTTATCCAGGGGAATAACTTTTTCTGATATGACTTTTATTATTCTTTTATCAATCTGTTGTTATCTACCTTTGGTCATCAGGTCAGCCATTTGTCTACGTTTAACCCGTTTTGACGATCTGTGAAAACTTTATGGTAAATGGAGAAACTAGTTCTCCCTTTGCAACAATATTTTCAACTCTTATCAGTAAATACACTTTCATTTATAAATGAATTTCATATTTTGTAACAGATAATTCAAAAGTCGTAAGTAAGTAAGTAAGTAAGTAAGTAAGTAAGTAAGTAAGTAAGTAAGTAAGTAAGTAAGTAAGTAAGGGATACACATTTGTGTAAGAATACAGTTGCGTATATGTGTGGTATGCTGGGGTTATTTATCGTTTTACCTGAATAAAACCTATAAATCAATAATGGACGTCGTTTTGAAAACTCGTGTGACTAACACTTCTACACCAAGCAACCATTTCTCCATTGACGGATTTTTGTCTTCTTTTTACATTCTCAAAGCAGAAGAGCATTTCTTATAGTGTGAACTCCAAACACATCAAAATTAAAATACAACAACATGTTTTGATTATTCTGTTGAATATGTGATTGACTAATGAATGCATTGGTGTGTATGTATGTGTTGTCTCACGATTTAAAGATCACATTTTTAAAAAATCTAAAACTAATTATTACTAACGGTCAAAAATAAACAAAACATTACCAATTCGAGTTTACGAATACTTCATGATGTACATGTATATGTGAAACAAGCTTACCAGGTTTTACCACATGTAAGAGCATCGTAGCCTAATATGTAAAAAAGAAAATACACATTTTGTTATTACATGAACAATCCAATTGTAAAAAAATGAAATCTTAATTTCTTTTTCACTTTTTCCCATTAAATGAACAAGGTATATATTACCTTCCTGAGTAAAGCTTATAAAGTGTGACAATTTAAGGTTGAAATGTGTTGATTTACATGAAAACAAAAAAGGAATTGTGGTCTAAACATATCTGAGGTGACATTTTGGTTCCAAAACGAAGTCGGGCACCAGAAACTTCGAAGGTGTGTCTCTATCAGCCAATGAAAATTGGGATGAGTTTATATCACCCAATGAAATATCTTGACACAAACTGATCAATTTGACACCTAAAATGGCCAAATGTATCCAAAATGAATATTCAGGCAGCCGATTTCAGCGAGATTCGTATTCATGAAATTAACGTTCAGATTTTGATCATGGCAAAATTAATTATTTAGTATTGACCTTTGACTGTAGCGATTTTGAATGCTTAGAAACTGCCAAACACTCAACATATCATCGTGTATGTGGACATTTTATTCGAAAACCTGTCACCTTAGTGTTGGAGAGAAACATTATCTTTACATTTACATATCGCAAACAAACAAACCAAATTGAATTGGATTTCGCTGACTGTTTATGTTTACGGTATGTTTTATGAAAATGAAAGTTCCCTGGAGATATCTCAAAGCAGTTATTGAACAAAAGGAAATATATCTCGTGATGTAATAGTAAAAAGTGAAAAATAAATAAGATTTCCTTTTTTTACAATCAAATCTTCTATTTAATAGTGAAATGTGATATGTTTTACCTCTTAAGCTGAGGTACTTGTACCTGTTGGTTTTAATACCACATGACATCTCACACAAAAACGCGTCATTAAAATGACTAAATATATGTATATATGTTACAAATAGCTTGTATATGTATGTCTGTCTATATTAGAGAAACGTTATTGTTGCTGGAAGGAATATTTATATAAATTATTAAAGCAATGCCATATGAAAGTGATGTGCGTGGTTAGTCCTATCATTTGTTTGGTATTGGTTTTAATGTGCACAGCAGAATTTAAAATAAAACCTTTGGTCTGAAAATCCACATGTCTCCTTTCTTTATGTTACTTCCCAGAGCAATACGGGGGACCTAAGCAATCGGAACATGAAAAGCGTGGTGTGTGTCTGTGTAACAGTATAATCACATTTTTCATTTCCTGGGTATGGAATATTTTATCCTTACACTGGCGCTTTAGAACCACCCGCTCTACTAGAAGGGCCAATGAAGGCAATCGTTTCTACCAACTTAGCCCTTTTAAATATCCTTTCACATTTGCAGCAGACTACTTGGAAGCTTATAGGAAAGAATGATTATCTAAAATCTATTTAAATGATAAAATATTTATTTAATAAAGTTTAAAACAATGTGGCAAAAGGAGTAATTTTTCGTTTTAAGCATTTGTTTTCCTTTTGTCATCATGATTTCACAAGTCTTCTGCTACAGAGGCGCCAGAAAGCATCTGTATTAGGGATATTATTAAGGTTTTGATAGGACCCATTTATGGCAAGAGTTGGAAACCTAAAATCGTTGTAGGAAAAGTATTCCGATGCATATAAAGGATACGGTTAAGCGTTTTGGTGCATGACAGGCTGGAGATAAATGGTTATGCCGCTGAGATATTTGTGACATTCTGCTGAAAGCGCTGATATTTCCAGTCAATTAATCTCATTTACAGGCCTCTCTGAAATCGTATTACTGGTCTGAGTTTCGTCGGAGTTTTCTAACACAGTCGGACAGATCTCGAGCATAAGCTGGGATAAAGTAGTCACATAATCAAATCCAGGTATTTTCCAGTTAAAATATACAAACGGTATGTAGAAGAATACGCCAGACGCCACATATGCAGCACCATATAGGAATTCTATCCGAGGATCTGATATGAAAGGCGCAATTATCATGAAACCGTTGATCAGTAAAGCCAGCAGGGGTAACACTATGGGGACTCGAAACCTCTTCGTTGTGTCTCGTTCTTTGCGTCTGTGAAACTTAAGTTTCAGCAAGGCTATAACCGTAAAAGAACTAATAAACGTTGACACGAAGCTGACGAGGTTAATCAATACTCCGATGTCACCCGGGACAAGCAGAACCAGAGAACACACAGTGTTAAACAACAGGGATGCCGTGGGGATTCGTGTACGATGGTGTAGAAATGACAACACCTCCGGTAGATGACCGGCTCTAGCCGCCGCGAATCGAATCCTCCCGTCCGTAAAAACGCCGCCGTTAGATGCGCCATGTACAGAACACATGACGCTTATAGGAATGAGGATGGCCGCAGTACCCAAAACGCGATCACCCCATGAATACGCTACAGCTGGCACGGAGAGGAATTCTGATTTTGTAAGAATGGTGAAGTAAGATACATTTGTGGCGATGTAAACAAGTGTTACAATTGCCATAGAGATACATATAGCACGTGGTATATTACGTTCTGGGCGGATGAGTTCCTCGGCCATCTCGTTTAGGTTGTTATATCCACCGTAAGCCCACATGCATTGATATATCGCTAAAGCAATAAATGTCACGTCTGTCGTGCTACCTTCAAACGTATTCACAAAGTTCTTTGTTTCCCCTTGTATCAGATATACAAAACCTCCGATAGAAATAACGAGTAATGCTAGAACTTTAAGAAAAGTGAAAACACTTTGTACGGCTGACGCAAATCTAACACTTAAAAAGTTTGTAAACGCTAATAACAGAAGCTCTATTGCAGCAATAGTCTTTCTTAACCAGACTGGTGGTCCACAATTACCAAATATCGGAGCACAAAGGTAATCTGCGAAAACGAGCGCGAGAACAGTCTTGGAACCAGGCTGCATGATTGTGGTTTGTAACCATGAGACAAGGAAGGCAGGTACTTCTCCAATAACGACCCGGATGTAGGTGTAATCCCCGCCTGATCTTGGCATCAGGACGCCTATCTCTGCGTACACCATGGCCATGATGGTCGCCAGTACGCCGCATCCAGACCATATGACTAGACTTAGCCCCACGGACCCTGAGTATTTCAAAGCCCCCCTCGGCGATATGAATATACCTGACCCAATAATGGAGCCTACAATAAACGCTATTCCTCCAATCAACCCGATCCTTTGTTTCACCTTCAGTCTATCTATGTCTTTTATCTCGCCCGTCATCTCGATTCTTCTCTCTTAACAATTTAGGAAATTTGATTCTTCAAACAATCGGTACAATATAATAAGCAAACAATCACACCGGTACAAATCAATTTGCATGGAATCACTCTCGTACAATTCAATCTTCCAGATGGACACGCAATACTAATACATGTATCTGTTGTGCATCCAGTGATGAAGGAAATGGAGACAGATAATCAATTTAGATGTGATGGTTATTCTCACCAATCTTCTTTGGATGATTTAATTCATTGTATTCCACAAAAACGCATCACGTGGAAGTATGACCAGTCAATCTGAAAGCATTCAAAACACATTCTAAGTTCGCATGGTATACGTGTTCAACTTCTGTAGCAGACGACATTAAAAACAAAAATGTGGGAAACGTCGGTTTAGTTGCTCATTGTGAACATTTTCTATCGTTGTGTTATTCTAAAGCTCTATCTTAATCACCACTCTCAGCGGTCATGATAGGTGTCCTTGGACCAGCCGTTTGTTTAGCATATACTATGTTAGTCCTCCAAGGATCAAAGAGTTAATGTCGAAAACGGCGTGAAACGAAAATAAAAGCTAAATCAAACAAGAGGGCCATAATGGCCCTAGTTCGCTCACCTAAATTATGCAATGTAATTTTAAATGCAAATCACATCAAGCCAATTATTCTGACAAAGTGTCAACATGCTCAAACTCAAAATGCAACCTCCAGAGTGTTAACAAGATTTTCCTTCTCTTTGGCCAACTTGCCTAGGTTTAAATCCAAAATGTTTAACCCACATTCAAACTTGGCCTACATATCAATCATTAAGAAATACATTTTGAACCAAATTTGAAGCCGGTGAAACAAAAAATGCGGTTCAATTTGGCCAAATGACCTAGGTTTTTGACCTGGCATGATCTATATTCGAACTTTACAAACATTATGACACATTTTCAACAAGCTTCAGTTAAAAGGGCAGCCTCCAGACCATTGACAAAAGTTTCCTTCAATGTGGCCTAGTGACCTAGTTTCTGACCCTTTATAACCCATATTTGAACTTGACCTAGATATCATTTGGACAAACATTCTGACAAAATTGAAAGCTGATAAAGCAAACAATGTGGCCTCTATAGTGTTAACTTGACCCACATTTAAACTTCACTTAGATATTATTTAGACAAACATTCTGATAACATTTTAACAAGCTCAAGTTATAAATGGCACCCTTCAGGCTGTTAACAAGATTTTCTGTTCAAGTTTCTGACTCAATATTACTCATAATCCATAATTCTACTTAGATATCATTCAGACAAACATTCTTACAAAATGTTAAGCTGCTGAAGCAAACAATGTGGCCTCTACAGCGTTAACAAAACTTTCCTTCAAGTTGGCCTAGTGACCTCGTTTCAGACCCAAAATTACCCATATGAACTCAACATAGATATCTGTCAGACAAACATTCGGAAAAAAAGTCAAGCAAAACATCCAATTTGACTTTGATATCATTCAGACAAACATTCTTACAAATGCGACCTCTAGAGTGTTAACAAGATTTTCCTTCGATTTAGCAGAGTGACCTAGTTTTTAACCTGACATGACCCGTTTTCAAACTTGGCCGATATATCATCAAGACAAACATTCTGATACAATTTTACCAGTCAAGTTAAGAATGCGGCCTCCAGAGTGTTTACAAGAGTTTCCTTCAATTTGACATAGTGACCTATATAGCTAGTTGTTTACCCGTCATGAACCATATTCAAACTTGGCCTAGAGATCAGCAAGATATACAAACTGAATACGTTATACGATGATTATGTGATAATAGTGGCTTCAAGAGTGTTAACAAACAAATTGCTGACGACGGACGAACGATGAACCAAATGCGATCACAAAACCTCAACTCTGGTGAGCTAAACAATGTAATACCTATGAGAATAACACTTATTCGTTCACATATAAAGACGCATTATTGGCACATGAATCTTGAAAACATTGCGACAAAAGGAGAACTTGCACATCATGAACTATTTCAATTTGTGTGCGATAACCTAGCTGTTTTCAAAGTCGTCTGCTGCATATTTGTTGCATGTGGGAGAGGGATAAATCTAGAAATGCGCCGTATTGCTCTCCCACATGCAACAAATAAATCTAGAAATACTCTGGCCAGGCCTCGGTTGCGAAGTCGGTAGCGAAGCGGGCTGTCAATCCAAGTTGTGAGTTCGAACCCCAGCAATGCCATCAGTCTTTCCGACGCTTGACAAAAGTCAATGCGACAGGCGTCATTCGACTTTCATCAATAGGCTAACAGTCTATGTCCATGTTGAAAAGCAGCCAGTTGCTTGGAAAGACTGTTATGTGAAGTACTAATATAAGAAAGCCAGGTTATATATGGGTAGGTGAACTGGCCGCCGTATATGACTGATAAATTGTTGAAAACGGCGTTAATCCCTAATCAATTTAATCAATCAATTAATAGAAATACGATGTGCCGCATTATTGCATACCATGATACATTGCGACTTATAAAATATTCAGATTGATCTTTGCGTGCGTACGTTTGCCATGTCACATGCTTCAAGGAGCCTCTGACAAACAATAAATATTTGTATCAGATAGCTCGGGTCTTCATACACATTTGAGCCGTCCCGCGAGAAAAACCAACATTGTGGACTCTGCGTAAAGTATCGACCCTGATCATCTTAAGTAAGCCGCGCAGGCCAACACGGACAGACACGTATTGCCTCCTGTGGATTTTCTGTTTCATGAATCATTATTATATACCTCTATCCCCTGAGATGGAATGTGTCGTCCCGGATCAGTCTTCGCAGACAGCGCAGGCTGATCCGGATCGATACATTACGCAGAGTCTACAATGTTGGTATTCTCGCGTGACGGCTCATTTCATCTTTGAATGATGCATTTGCTCTTATTTGAAGACAAAAAAACACAAGTATCTATAGTTATGCAGAACTTACCTAGTTTCACTCAGAATAAAATAAAATAAAATAAAATAAAATTGTAATTTTATCTCGAAGAAGTTGGTTGATGCGTTGCTCTTATATTTGTAAACAAAGACACACAACTATCTCTGTTTCGGAAGACCTTACTAAGGCTAATTCAGGACATAATGAATTGTGCAAATAAAGTAGTTTTTCTGCCATACATGTATGGGATAAGCATTATGACTGACTCGTTGTTGTCAGAATGAATACATCAGTAGTGCTGGTGATTTTCCCGGAAAACGCCATGATTTTTTTTTACTGAAACAGTGTTGAAAGCGGCGTAAAACATCATGCAAACAAACAAACAAACTCTCATCAATATACAAAACAAACTCTCACACATATACCTGTTCAAACAAACAAACACATCTCATCCATATACCTGTTCAAACAAACAAACTCTCATCCATATACCTGTTCAAACAAACAAACAAACTCTCGTCCATATACCGGTTCAGACAAACAAACTCTCATCGAAATACCTGTTCAAACAAACAAACTCTCATCCATATACCGGTTCAGACAAACAAACTCTCATCGAAATACCTGTTCAAACAAACAAACTCCCATCCATATACCTGTTCAAACAAACAAACTCCCATCCATATACCTGTTCAAACAAACAAACTCCCATCCATATACCTGTTCAAACAAACAAACTCCCATCCATATACCTGTTCAAACAAACAAACTCCCATCCATATACCTGTTCAAAGAAACGAACTCTCATCCATATACCTGTTAATATCATGCAACTAATCCTAATCGCGTACCACACACCTCAGTCCTTATATGATTTGAACGTGTTGACAACCGTAAAGCTTACCGAACTATGTTGTCATGTAAATATTTAAATGAGAAGCTCCAGCAAAAAGTGTAGATATTCATTTGCATATGCATAAAAACAAGGCCACACCACATTATCCCTTTCCCAGACGTGTACGCATTTTGACGCAATAACAGCAGACGACTTTTGAAAACATTGTGGCCAAGGGTGAAATTGTTCATGATGAGCTATCTTTTCATTGGCCTTAATGTATATAACAGTTTAGCAATCTTTTATGGATATTTTCCAGGTTTTTGTAACTATGTTTCCAAAGTCATCTGCTGCAAATTTGTTGTATGTGGGAAAGGGGGCTTATCAATGCTTGACAGAAGTTATCTCATCAATGCATTCTGTGAATCATCAGCGAACGATGCAGAATCGGACAAAACTGCCGAGGAAGCGCAGGTTGATATGCATCTATATACGCCGGTCGGAAAAACCTTAACCCTTTTCCCACAAATAAAAAGATCAGAGGCAGACGACTTTGATATTAGATGCGTCAACATGTGCCTGTAGGTGGGAAAGGGCTTTGGTCGGTTTTCATAAAGCTCGGCTCTGAAAATGTCATCTGGAGGTCAAGGTCCCAGGTAAGCTACGAGTTACCTAAACTGTCATCTTTAAACCCTTTCCCACATACAATAAATCTGCAGCAGACGACCCTGAAGATATCTTGACGAAAATAGGGGATATCTCTGCAAATGAATGAGAGTTGAACACATTCCGACAAAATGGTAAATTGCTTATTGTGAGCAATTTTTTATCTTCCCACAATGGTGTTTTTCAACAGTCGTCTTCCACAGAAGCGTTAGAAAACGTCTGTGGGAAAGGGTTAAACCTTTATCCCACTGAAGTTCCCGCGTTTAAACATTGCGTGAGTTTTAACCAGTCATTGCCTCTTGTTCGGCATGTTAAAATTACCTTATAAGAATCGCTCAATGTAGACGCAGATTCAACTGTACGAATATATAGGCTAAACTTGATCAAATTGTTCGTAAATAAATAAGTAGTACTTCTGTTTTGTGCGATATATATGTAAACAAGTTTCGTATAAAGTTGTACTTCTGTATTGTGAGATATATATGTAAACATGTGTCGTATAAAGTTGTACTTCTGTATTGTGAGATATATATGTAAACATGTGTCGTATAAATTTGTACTTCTGTATTGTGAGATATATATGTAAACATGTGTCGTATAAAGTTGTACTTCTGTATTGTGAGATATATATGTAAACATGTGTCGTATAAATTTGTACTTCTGTATTGTGAGATATATATGTAAACATGTGTCGTATAAAGTTGTACTTCTGTATTGTGATATATATATGTAAACATGTGTCGTATAAAGTTGTACTTCTGTATTGTGATATATATATGTAAACATGTGTCGTATAAAGTTGCTTTGATGAGGATACGCGGTCTTAATCATTTCCCATATACAACAACTCTGAAGCAGACAACTTTGAAAAATTCTATAAATTAAGTTTTTTTTACTGAAAAAGGTTGAAAACATTGTGACCGAAGGAGAACTTACTTATCTTGCTAGATCAGTTTCATCTTTATATATAATGTTTTCTAATGATGTCTGCTGCATAGACTTCAGAAAGCGTCTATAATCTGGAATCGGTTAATAAGCATACGGTGCAAGATGCAGCAGTTCGATGTAAGCGTGGGAATCAGCATTCAATGGCTAAAGAAAAACTGTTTTATTCGAAAAACACGAAACCCGCTTTTAAATATATGATAACAATAGTTTTTTAGTTAAATACGTAAAAAATACATTTTCCCAACGTGTTGACCTCGATCTCCCAAAATTATTGTAAACATTTTTCTGTGGATGCGCGTCCTTTTTTTCCCTTAATATATTCTTAAAATCGCAAAATGTAGCACAATAACTTCGCTTTTATGAAAAGATTCCCATTTTCCTGTTATTAAAACCCCGGTGGTTCCCAGTGATGTTACACATACTCCGCTCTGGTATACTGCTTGTGTTTAGTTGTGTGACTTCGTGTCGAAGTCTGTGTGACTTCTGGTCGAAGTCAAGTGAAAAGAGTGAGAAATGTAACGGGAACGGGTATTAATATCACTTCTACAGCCTTGCTTTGTAGGCCGGCTTTTATAGCGACGTTGGTTATCGTAAAGTTAAGTAACGTTCATCGCGGTTAGTGCATGGATGGGTTACCCGCGATGGCTTAACGCCGGTACTCGTTTAACTATGGTTTTAATTTACATTTTAATTATAAAAAAACTACTCGCATACAAACTCGAACGAGAACCAGTTGAGTGAAGAACTGCTACGGAAATATCAGAGAGCTGACGGTAAAATACGGCGCATGCGCGATAAAGACGATTAACACGGCGCATGCACATGCGCAAGCCCATTGCATGAGTGACATTTTTTTCACAACCAATATATGCACTGGTGCTGAGGCAGCCGCGCAATAAACAGGAATGAGTAAAACATACTATGTTTGTATCAGAGTATGGGTTCATTAATGTTTAACCTTTCCCAGATGCAGAGGCATTTTGACGCAAAAGCAGCAGACGACTTTTGAAAACATTGTGGCAAAATGTGAAATTGTGCATGATGAGCAATTTCTCCTTTGGCCACAATGTTTTCAACTTTATTTAACAATTAAGCTATCCATTATGGACTATGTTTTCAAAGTCGTCTGCTGCAGAATGGTCATATGTGGGAAAGGGTTTAATCGTTTTTCATGTAAATGCTACTTTCTTTAACGTAGGCTATCAAAGCTCAACACGTCAACATTTCGTTTTTAACCGGGCCATGACAACATCCAGTGGGAACGTGTTTATTGAAACAAATACTTAACCCTTCTTAACATAAAACAAATCTATTGCAGACACATTTGAAAACATTCTTGGCTGAAATTTCAAAAAAAAAAATCAACTTATAAAAGTATAGTCATTGGATAAAGTTGAAATCATTGTGGCCAAAAAGGAAATTTCTCATTAAAAGCAATGTCTCATCCACTTTGTTTTCACAAGTCGTCTGCTACCGAGGCGTCAGAGTTCGTCTGTATGTGTTGAGGGTTAAATGTATATATGCGCGAAGCAAAACCCTGCATCTAAAGCATGCCACACTAGGAAATCAAGGGATGATACACTTTACAACGTATAACAAATCTGAACCAAACGACTAACAACATGGGCAAAAATCTGGAAATCTTTATAAATTTAAGCGTAATTATGTTATAAGAATTCAAAACATTGTGGTAAAAGAAGAAAGTGCTCATTATGAGCAAATTCTCTTTTTAACAAAAAAAATCAAAATTCGTCTGCTGTAAATATGTCAAAATGCGTATGTGGGGACGATTTTGTCTCGTTTACTGCAAACTCATAATGCGTCATTCGGAACATGCACTCAGCTTAACGAAAATGTCAATGTTCATATCACGTGACTCATTTTAATCAACAAGTTGGCTGTTGAGAAGAGTGTAGATCCAGATATGCCTGTGCACACATGATCAAGATCTACACTGTTCACATATGTCTTACACATTTAATTGTGTGCAGACTGGTAAGACACAACTGATACACAGGCTTATCTAAACCTACACTGTTCAGCTATATATTTTCAAATGATTGGGCTCATTTGTTTTATGAGCACCATAATAATTATTGTTATACAAACCGAATCAGACCAAAAGGGGGGAAAGTATTTTTACTCATTCAAACAGTGAAGCCTTAGATCATGGGTCAATTAAACTGCACAGCCTCATTAGGGTTTAACGTTCAGTCTTTTACTAAATAGCCTTTCATGTAAAAAAAAATAACAACTACGAGACTTAAACTCTTACAAAATATGCCCGCTTAAGGATAAAGTAACTAATGACAAATCGAAGGAGAACAAGTTTTGACAAATTTGTTTATTTCATGGCCGTAACTCTTAATGCTTCAAACTGAGTGAATAGTATAAACTAAGACAATAAATCATTATGCTCCGAACTGAGTGAAGAGGATAAACTAAAACAATAACTCCTTATGCTCTGAACTGGGTGAAGAGTATTAACTAAGACCATAACTTCTTATGCTTCAGACTTAGTGAAGAGTATAAACTAAGACCATAACTCATTATGCTCTAAACTGAGTGAAGAGTATGAACTAAGACCATAACTCATTATGCTCTGAACTGAGTGAAGAGTATTAACTAAGACCATAACTCATTATGCTCTGAACTGAGTGAATAGTATTAACTAAGACCATAACTCATTATGCTCCGAACTGGGTGAAGAGTATAAACTATGACCATAACTCATTATGCTCTGAACTGAGTGAAGAGTATTAACTAAGACAATAACTCTTTATGATCCGAACTGAGTGAAGTGTATTAACTAAGACCATAACTCATTATGCTCTGAACTGAGTGAAGAGTAGAAACTAAGACCATAACTCATTATGCTCTGAACTGAGGGAAGAGTATTAACTCAGACCATAACTCATTATGCTCTGAACTGAGTGAAGAGTATTCACTAAGACAATAACTCCTTATGCTCCGAACTGAGTGAAGAGTATTAACTACGACCATAACTCATTATGCTCTGAACTGAGTGAAGAGTATAAACTAAGACCATAACTCATTATGCTCTTAACTGAGTGAAGAGTCTTGACTAAGACCATAACTCATTATGATCCGAACTGAGTGAAGAGTATGAACTAAGACAATAACTCAGTATGCTCTGAACTGAGTGAAGAGTATTAACTAAGGCCATAACTCATTATGCTCCGAACTGGGTGAAAAGTATAAATTAAGACCATAACTCATTATGCTCCGAACTGGGTGAAGAGTATAAACTAAGGCCATAACTCATTATGCTCCGAACTGGGTGAAGAGTATAAACTAAGACCATAACTCACCATGCTCTGAACTGAGTGAAGAGTATTAACTAAGACAATAACTCATTATGCTCTGAACTGAGTGAAGAGTATAAACTAAGACCATAACTCATTATGCTCTGAACTGATTGAAGAGTATTAACTAAGACCATAACTCATTATGCTTCAAACTGTGTGAAGAGTATTAACTAAGACAATAACTCATTATGCTCTGAACTGTGTGAAGAGGATTAACTAAGACAATAACCCCTTATGCTCCGAACTGAGTGAAGAGTATTAACTAAGACAATAACTCATTATGCTCTGAACTGTGTGAAGAGGATTAACTAAGACAATAACTCCTTATGCTCCGAACTGAGTGAAGAGTATTAACTAAGACCATATCTCATTATGCTCTGAACTGAGTGAAGAGTATAAACTAAGACCATAACTCATTATGCTCTGAACTGATTGAAGAGTTTTAACTAAGACCATAACTCATTATGCTTCAAACTGTGTGAAGAGTATTAACTAAGACAATAACTCATTATGCTCTGAACTGTGTGAAGAGGATTAACTTAGACAATAACCCCTTATGCTCCGAACTGAGTGAAGAGTATTAACTAAGACAATAACTCATTATGCTCTGAACTGTGTGAAGAGGATTAACTAAGACAATAACTCCTTATGCTCCGAACTGAGTGAAGAGTATTAACTAAGACCATAACTCAGTATGCTCTGAACTGATTGAAGAGTATTAACTAAGACCATTACTCATTATGATCCGAACTGAGTGAAGAGTATTAACTAAGACAATAACTCATTATGCTCTGAACTGAGTGAAGAGTATTAACTAAGGCCATAACTCATTATGCTCCGAACTGGGTGAAGAGTATAAACTAAGACCATAACTCATAATGCTCTGAACTGAGTGAAGAGTATTAACTAAGACCATAACTCATTATGCTCTGAACTGAGTGAAGAGTATTAACTAAGACAATAACTCATTATGCTCTGAACTGAGTGAAGAGTATTAACTAAGACAATAACTCATTATGCTCCGAACTGGGTGAAGAGTATAAACTAAGACCATACCTCATTATGCTCCGAACTGGGTGAAGGGTATAAACTAAGACCATAACTCATTATGCTTCAAACTGTGTGAAGAGTATTAACTAAGACCATAACTCATTATGCTCTGAACTGTGTGAAGAGTATTAACTAAGACAATAACTAATTATGCTCCGAACTGTGTGAAGAGTATTAACTAAGATCATAACTCATTATCCTTCAAACTGAGGATAAACTAAGACCATAACTCCTAATGCTTCAAACTCAGTCAAAAGCATAAACTAAGACCATCTCTCCTTAAGCTTTGAACTGAGTGAAGACTATAAACTAGGACCATAATTTATTATGCTCCGAAATGAGTGAATATGATAAACAAAGACAATAACTCCTTATGATCCAAACTGAGTGAAGATGATAAACTAAATACCATAACTCATCTTGCTATGAACTGAGTAAAGAGGATAAACTAAGACAATAACTCCTTATGATTCAAACTGATCGAAGAGGATAAACTAAGACCGTAACTCCTTACGATCATAACTGAGTGAAGAGGATACACTAATTACTCATTATGCTCCGAACTGAGTGAAGAGGATAAACTTAGACAATAATTCATTCTGCTCCGAACTGAGTGAAATGGATACACTAAGACAATGACTCCTTATGCTCCGAACTGAATAAAGAGGATAAACTAAGGCAATAACTCCTTATGCTCCGAATTAAGTGAAGAGGATAAACTAAGACAATAACTTCTTATGCGCAGACATTAGTGAAGAGGATAAACTTAGACAATAACTCATTCTGCTCCGAACTGAGTGAAGTGGATAAACTAAGACAATAACTCCTTATGCTCCGAACTGAATAAAGAGGATAAATTAAGACAATAACTCCAAAATCCAACTAAAAATAACTCGGAATCAGAGTACACTTTAGGTAGAATATGGTGGAGGTCATGCCTTGTTTGTTTAAGGTCGTTTTTGACGTCAAGACGTATGTTATTGCGAGAATGATAGTGTGGTTAATGAAACCGCCATCACTTTCTCGTTTGAAGTGGTTGTCGGATAAAATAGACGGCATACAGTAGAGAATAGAATTTCCTGCGTGCTGATATCAATTCCATACATCTGCCGTGACAAATTAGATAACAAAATGCGAAATAAAAGTAAAGTTTCGCCAAAACATTTTAACAGTTATAAGATTATTTCTGATTTATTAAAAATTCGCCCGAGAGATTTATATTTAAGAGATATATAATTTAGCACACATGTTTGTGTACCATTTGCCGAAATTTCAAGAATATATATCGAGCAGATCTTTACTAGATCACGATGCAGTTAAACGTCTGTCGGGCTTCGGGACGTATACTGCAGAATTATAGCTAGATACGCATAAAATTAACACACAACATGGTTTCATTATAATCATCAATTTAAATCTTTTAAGTACCCCCTTTCTTCTACCCCCTAGTAAATAATGGTAGGTTGTATTTATTTGATTCTCTTTAAAGATTAAAAGTAGCTACGATATTGCAATTTATATAGTAAATACATCAAAAATACAACAAAAGAATACTTGTACTTGCATTTTTACGAGAAAGAGAGAATAATATTTTCAACAATATCGATATGTTGATATGAATTCGTGAGAATTGTGCATCAGTAACGCAACATATAAACATTTTGTGAATCAATGAGTAGTGCCGGGTTGATACTTATTTATGCGAAGATAATCTCATTTCAGTTATAGATCCTGGATTGTTCTATTATACAAAAAAGGGATGAGCATACAAATATGCGCCCGTTTTGATTATAAGTAAAATCCTGACACACCACTAGTACGAAGGCAAAGTTAGCGGTTTAACAAGAGAGTTGAACTCGTAATGCTAAGGTCCCGATTTCGAGTCGTATTGGATTACATGTACATGTTTTTATTTTATTTGTTTATGTATTTTCTACGTAATTGTTGATCGCGCAATGTCCTTAATTTTCGTGATTTTATATTTACCTACGAAGGTATAAATGTGGCATATAAATTTTTTTTTATTTAGATTTTTATTCTTATTATATATA
This sequence comes from Serripes groenlandicus, assembly GCA_031761405.1. Taxonomy (NCBI): domain Eukaryota; kingdom Metazoa; phylum Mollusca; class Bivalvia; order Cardiida; family Cardiidae; genus Serripes; species Serripes groenlandicus. The sequence goes on along the minus strand of JASEVX010000008.1, from coordinate 17,168,503 downwards.
CAATATTGTACTGACATACTATATACAACCACCTTATAAACTACAGATTTATCACAATTCTCAACCTTGCTGATGCATAAATATTTACCTTAAACAGACAACATTTAACTCTTTTAACCCTTTCCCACATACAATTAATCTGCAGCAGATGACTTTGAAAACCTCAAAGAAAAAATATGGAAAATCTCTATAAATGAAAGTATTATAATGTTGATGCATACATTTGAAAATGTTTGTGGCAAATGGAGAAATTTCTCATCAGGAGCAATTTCTCCTTTTGCCATAATGTTTCCAAAAGGCGTCAGCTCCAAATGTGACAACATGTGTCTGCAAGCGGGAAAGGGTTAAGAGCAGACGACTTTTTGAAAAAATTTGTGGAAAAATAGAGAATGGGATCTTTCTCCTTTTTCTCACAACTGGCTACCATTCCACACCTACTATTTTTAAGTCCATTAGTTGGAGATGAGAGACAGATGACGTAAGTGTTTATTGTTTTTGTCAGTCATCAAAATGAATCAATGGTTAGTTTAAAATTATTTATTTTATATCGATTGCGAAACCAGCTTTAAGCTTATATAAAGCACGCTCGATGTCTGCTTCCTGGATACTTTACCAGTACTCGCGCCGTTTGTGTTGAAAAATCCTCAAGGATTCTTGATATATGAGCCGTTTGACAAGAAAACCATCATTGTGGACTGTGCGTAAAGTATCGACCCGGATCAGCCTAGACATGCCGCGCAGGCTAAGCCGGACAGACACTTTTCGACTCCTTTGGATTTTCTGTTTCAGGAATCATTAAGCTAAACCCCTATTGCCCTGAATGTGTCGGCCCTGGTTAGCCTGCGCGGACTGCGCAAGCTGATCTGTGTTCGATACATTACGCAGAGTCTGTAGTGTAGGTTTTCTCGTGGAACGGTTCAATTATGTATATGAGGGCATAGTTTAACGGTCCTGTTGATGCTTCACTTGCTTGTGTAGAGGCGTGGTAAAGCGTTTGCTTTCGTTCTTATTCAAACACTAGACTTGTTGGAGGCATCCGCCGGGTAATTGGAACCGGGCAATTTTCCATAAGCCACAGTGTTTTCGACTCTCATATAAAGAGAGTTTCATTCTAACTAAAATGTTTTCAAATTCCGCTCTAGATTTTTTGTTTGTGGAAAATAGTTAAAATCAAATGCGATAACGGGTGATTGCGAGATTACACCGAATTCACTGCGTTTCCTTCTTTGTTTCAGGTACGCAGACAAGCTACATGAAATCACCCACCCTTATGTCTATTTTATGATAACTGATTGGCTTACGTTCAATAGCTGTATTATCCCAATGATATACAACTTCGTGAGCAGTAAGTGAGTTATTCAATTTGTGAAACCTTTTCCGAACCTTCTCCAATATGCAGATGCTTCATTGATTGGGGTTAAACGCCTTTTTTAACAATGTTTCAGTCATATCACGGCGGCCATTTTACCTACTCATGTGTTTCCTTGATTTCTCACACCAGTACTCCACACAACATACATTCCAAGCAACTGACTTCTTTTCCATATACACTGTTACCCCATTGGTGGAAGAAGAGTGACGCTTGTCACAGTGGCTTTGACGAACGTCGGTAAAAATGTTGGGGTTCGAACTCAAATCTCCTGGATTGAGAGCTCGCGTCGCTATCGACTGAGCTACTGTGGCAGATACATGTTTTAGCAGAGACAATTCTATAAATATAAAGTTGGGTAAATCGTTCATGCAACAAATGTTATTCGTCATCGACCAAGAATTTCGATATCAACTAAATGGATCATTAATATTATATAAATGTATATAAAGTTAGATACTATGAACAGATGGTATGGATTAATTTTATCTACAGCTGTAATAAATACGCTTTCGTTGGTTTCGACCAAGGATTTCGATATCAACTAAATGGATCATTAATATTATATACATGTATATAAATTAATTTACCTTTTCCCACACGCAGACGCTTTCTGACGCCTCTGCAGCAGACGATTCTGAACACTTTGTGGTAAAAGGAGAACTGGGTCATTATGAGCAATTTATCCTTTTGTCACTATGTATTCAACTATACTTCATTAATTAACTTGTATTATAGACAATATTCCATATTGTGCCAAGATATCTTCAAGGTCGTCTGTTGTACATATGGTGTATGTGGGAGAGGGTCTAGTGAATTGACATCCGTGGTGTAACTGATCTCTGCTCTATACTCTAATCATTCAAAGGCTTATGCTTGAGCCCATATGTTACTTGTTTCGGTATTTAGGGAATACTATGTTGCAGAAGTGATACACGGATTTGAACTGTACTGCGAGGGGCATGAACAAAAACAAATCACGCGAGACCGAAGGTCGAGGGAGATGTCAATTCGACAACGCCCCGAGTAGACAAAAGAAAGCCATGTCTCGCTACTGCAAGGTCAAAGGGAAGTAAATCGGATCGGCTTGCCAGGAAGACAATTTTGTCCAGGGGATTTCAGATGAAAATGTGAGACTGAAATTGTCACCCATTGGACAATAATGATTTACTGGTGCTGTAATGGTAGATATAAGAATGGACTTTGATTTAATACAGGTGTGTGGCTTCATTGAGATGTTTGGAAAGAACCATAACCCATAATGCTACAATGGTCGCCTATGTAAAATTAATTGCTTCCCTTTGACCTACAACATAATTTTCCTTTAAATACATACCTAGTATAACTTTAAGGCGGAATAAAGAAAGTGAAACCAACACTGTGGACTCTGCGTAAAGTATCGACCCGGATCAGCCTAAGCATGCCGCGCAGGCTTACCCGGATAGACACTTTTCGCATCCTGTGGATTTCCTGTTTCAGGAATAATTACTATATACCTCTATTCCCCTGCAACGGAATGTGTCGGCCCGGATCGGTCAGCGCGGACTGCGCAGGCTGATGTGGGTCGATACATTACGCAGAGGCCATTATAACTGTTTTCTCGCGGGACCGCTCATATATGCAAAACACAGGATTATATAACACAGGTGGGTTTTAAACTGGAGAAATCTAAAAATAAATAAGCATTTAAACTATGGTGCTATTAACATGTAAATATATATGTTTTTCTTCTTTCGAACCGTTATCATTTCACGAACATTGATTTAAATGTTACCTCATCTCATATCGACGTATTTTGACGCTGCTGCAGCAGACGACTTTTAAAAACATTGTAACAAAATAAGGAATTGCTAATAATGTGCAATGTCTTCTTTTGCCACAATGTATTCAACACTAGTCCATTATTATACTTCAATTGCAGATATATTCCATATGGTTGCCTCTATGTTTGAAAGCTATCTGATGCAGATGTGTTGTATGTGAACAAATCTTTATCAAGGGGAATAACTTTTTCTGATGTGACATTTATTATTTTTTTATCAATCTGTTGTTATCTCCCTATGGTCATCAGGTCAGCCATTTGTCCACGTTTAACCTGCTTTGACGATCTCCGAAAACGTTATGGTAAATGTATAAACTAGTTGTCCCTTTGCAACAATGTTTTCAACTCTTATCAGTAAATACACTTTCATTTATAGATGAATTTCATATTTTGTACCAGATAATTCAAAAGTCGTCTGCCGCAGTTGTATTGTAAGTAAGTAAGTAAGTAAGTAAGGGTTACACATTTGTGTAAGAATACATTTGCGTATATGTGTGGCATGCTGGGGTTATTTACGTTTTTACCTGAATAAAACCTATAAATCAATAATGGACGTCGTTTGAAAATTCGTGTGACTAACACGTCTACACCCAGCAGCCATTTCTCCATTGACTGATTTTTGTCTTCTTTTTACATTCTCAAATCAGAAGAGCGTTTCTTCTTATAGTGTGAACTCCAAACACATCAAAATTAAAATACAACAAAATGTTTGTATTAATCTATTACTTTAAAGATCACATTTTTAAAAAAGAAATATATATATATTACTTACGGTCAAAACTAAACCAAACAAATACCAATTCGAGCTTAATTTTTGCGGATGATTCATGTGTCCATGTGTATATGAGATAACAGCTTACCGGGTTTGACCAAAGGTACCAGCATCGTAGCATGAGATTTATAATTTGTATATAAGGAAAAAAAATGTTATTGCAACTGTCAATATGATGTGAAAGTATAGAATGTATAAAACCAGTTTCGTCCCAGCCCGATTTCGTGCAAATTGACGATAACTATTTTTGCGGGATGAATTCTTCTTGCATAGATCATGATTTACATAAAACATGTAAGAAAGATATATGTATATATATAGAACGTATTTGATTTGAGAACAGTGAAGACTCTGGTGAGACCCGTATCTTCAACGGGCGCAGATGCATTAAGATTCCGAATCGCTAGACGCGTTCATATATAGAATATATAATCTGCCCAGATTAACTTTGATAATATTGACACAAAAATATGGAAACTCTATGTAAATGAGCATATACTTATTGAACAGAGATTAAAATATTGTGACAAAAGAAGAAATTGATCATCATGAGCAATTTCAACTTTCGTCATATTATTTACAAAGGTAGTCTGCTGCAGTTGCGTCAATATGCGCCTGCCTGTGGGAAATGGTTATTGCATATCTACTCTTGAAATGTCTCTGGACATCTTCTTGTTTACCATCTCTCATTCAGTCTATCCCAATTGAAAAAATGATCAATTTAACATTCCTTTTTATCAATTGTCAAACTTTGTCAGATTCGACATTTTTTCTCTGAAAACCTTGCCTACGAAACCGATGCAATATTTAGGCAACAATATTTATAAACTATATCAGAACTCTACTTACTTTGCTATTTTATGCACCGAAACCCGTTCTTATTTCACTTTGAAGATAACGACCAAAATCACGTTGCTTTAACTCTTAAACAGTATAGAAGTTATGCCTTAAATTAGATTTCATTTAGTCACCATTATTTTCAGCTCTGCCACACAGAAACAACTCAAAACAAAGCACTTGGTGTAGCTGTCCATACCAATGGTTGTAAGCAAACCCAGGTCAGTGATGTATAAATCATTCTCTAATACAGACGATTGTTATCGCCTCTGTGGTAAACGAATTTTGAAAATATTGATGAAAAAAAAGAAACTGCTCAGTTAGACAATTTCTCTGAAATAGAACACAAGAGCGTTGTTCTGGATAAAATATGCATTGACGTAATTATTACGTGTGGTAAAAGAGCGACCTGCACAATCATGCCAATATTCCAAATGAATTCTACCTTATATAATTGACGAACAATAAAGAGCTTGAGCTAGCTAATGTGGATCTGGTTTCCGAAGAGCACCTCTCATATATTTTCTTAATTTTCCGGACGTCATATTAGCCGTTCCACGAGAAAACCAACATTATGGACATTGCGTAATGTATTTTCCCTGGAGGCGAAAAGTGTCTGTCCGGGTTATCCTGCACGGCATGCTTAGGCTGCTCCGGGTCGATACTTTACGCAGATTCCACAATGTTGGTTTTCTCGTGGGACTGCAAATATTATTTAACCGGAGCGAAATGGAGCATGCGCGTAATTGAAAACTTACTGAACACATACACGTGATCGAAAAAGTGCTATGATTCATAAAACATACCGAAGGTCTGTGATTCATGGTAAACACAGAGTCGAGTTATTGTTACTTACATTGAAGAGACAGCGCATGATGGTATACATGCATTTTAAATTGGAAAGGGTTGATAACTCTGCAGCTAATGATGACAAACACGTTTTTCAAGCTTTTTTGTCGTAATTAAACATTTTATGATAATTTTGAACATAATTACATTCTGTAGCAAGCAAATGGATAAAGTGTCGACCGATTACCTTTTCAAATTCCGAAAGTAGTAGATATTCCAAGCATCAAGTTGTACTGGTCAATTGTAGAGATTACGAAAATAAATTGTATATTTGAGACGTCACACGAGAAAACCAACATTGTGGACTCTGCGTAAAGTATCGACCCGGAAAAGCACAAGAATGCCGCACAATCTTACATTTTTTATTAAATAAGACATAAGAAACACTAAACTCGGTTGTGGTGCCTGCAATCGTACGATAACATATTTAGGGTGAAATAATATGAGCTTTTCCTCGAGAAACCCAACATTATGGACTCTGCTTAATGCATCGACCCAGATCAGCCTGCGCATTCCGACACATTCCGTCTCAGGGGAAGAGAGGTATAGAGTAATGATCCCTGAAACAGAAAATCCGCAGGAGGCAAAAGGTGTCTGTCAGGGATAGACTGCGCGGCATGCTTCGGCTGATCCGGGTCGATGCTTTAGTTTAATGTGAAGTCCACAATATTGTTTTTCTCGTGGAACAGCTCATATACAGATCAACCTAAAGAGCCAGGCACTTATCACTAGAAGTTAACATTGTTTGTTCCAGAGGATTCTCATAAACGTCTTATGGGCGACTTGTTGGCGAATATTGCAAACCCAGATCTGTCTGGCTACGTGAATGCATATCTTGATCTAGAAGACAGAGATGATAGACAACGTACAGTAGTTTTCCCGAAACGCAATGACATTAACTCTTTCCCACCTTCAAACAAACTTTACAGCACTCGAATGTTTAAACATCTAGTTAAAAATTGATACCTCTATAAATAAAAGGAAATGTAATGAAGAAAGTTAACACATTGTGGTTAAAAGGAGAAATTGCTCGTGCTCATTAATTTCTGCTTTGGTCACACTGTTTCCAAATGTCGTCTTCTTCAGATGTGTCAAAATGCGTCTGTAAGTGGATAAGGAAAGGAATAACCCTCTCCAACATACAATCAATCTACAGCTGACCACTTTGAAAAAAATTAAGAAACAACTCTATACATTGAAAACATTGTGGTTAATGGAGAAGTTGCTCTTTATTATCAATACCTTCTTTTGCAACAATGTTTTTCAATGTATTATACTGCATTTGCGCTGAAATTAGTCTAGATGTTTGAAATAAAATTGTTTTCTAATAAAAGTATCAACTTTTGTTTTATTTTCAGGCCTGTTCTGCGACCGGGTTATTTAATGCATCAGATTGTACCTCGTGCTGTAGGGGGAGACCTGTGCAATACACATTGTACACATATAGGTATCAGTATGATGTACTAGTAGTACATTTTCTAACCCGAAGGTTTTGTTTTTTTCTTCCTTTTTTATCAGAAAATCTAACCCGATTTGAAACTTACATTACTGGCAATCAATACCGAGATTAATGCTTCGATTCGATCTCTATAATTGCATCAATCCTTGTGTCATAGAGATATAACCGTTAATCTGATATGCTGTATTAAGAGTCGCCTTCCTTGAAAACTTCTTACGACAAATCTGTTTCGTTTGGAAATCAAAATGTATCAATTTATTACATAGTTGAAAGCATAGAAGGTAGAAGATAAATGATCATTTTACACTTCTTCTTTTCTCACTTTGTTTTCATAAGCCGTCTACATCGGATTCGTCTAAAGCCATCTATTTTTTCCAGACGTTAATTATGTTACACTCTTGAATATGAACAATCTTTCGGAGAAGACACTTCTTACAAAGCATATTAGTTAATTGGTTCAAAGTACCGAAGGTTTCGTTTTGTTTAGGCGTTCATTATTTCTTTTAATTTAATTTATTTTCTATATGTTTGTTGTTCTTCTTTATATATGTTTTTGTTGTTGTTTTTTATATACTCTATGTTATTGTTTGTTTGTTGTAGTTGAACAGATAAAGAGAAAATATTTTGATTAAATATTAGTTACAGGAACAGGATATCCTATTGTAGTAATCCATGTACGTATATATTTGTAGGTATAGTCATTACTTACTATAATGGTAGTGAACACGCATATATGTCTTTAAAGTACAACCAGTAGTTTTGTATTTTGAAGTACAGGTATATCCAAAGATTGTTAAAACTATTATAACAATGTTTCCTCTACAGCTGTTTCTTTCAGGAACCTATTTTGATTATCTTTGTTCTTTTTATATACTTTTATACTTTACATGTTTAATACAGATATTCTTATTCGTATTCTATAACATTTTGTTTTATGTCAATGCAAAACGGCAAGGCTGCGTCAGCACAGTCTGTACAGTTTACATGTAACACCGTTATGAATGTACCTTCTTGTGATAATTTGTTAATGTAGCTCAACTTCTTTCCTGGAAGACAGTATTGCAGAGGTAAAGCGTCGGCTTCTCCTACCAAAGGTCCCGGGTTCGAATCCCGTGATAAGCTGGTTCAGCCTTTGGAATTTTCCACATAAACGGCGCGAGTACTGGCTAAGTCTCCAGGAAGCAGACATCGAGCATGATTAAAAAAGGCTAACATATTTTTTCGCAATCGACGTAAAATAAGTTTAAACTAACCATTTCCTACATAAAGACGTTTTCTGACGCCTCTGCAGAAGATGACTTTTGAACTTTTAACTTTAGTCATCATTTTTAGATCTGTTTGTTTGGGTTTATATGTTTTCAACGTCGTCTGCTGCCGATTTGTTGTATGTGGGAAAGGGTTAATTTCATCGATACGTAGGTGTTTGGGTGATGGAGGATCTACTCCATTACATTGAAATATAACAGATACCGATATGAAACCTGCCCTATGATCAGATACATGTATTCGTATACATTTTAAAACTTTGACTGATTTTAACGGCAGCAAGTTCACCTACCTTTGTGTTTCCTGGCATTTTAAAGCGAATACTCCACACAACATTGATGGAATACGAATGACACTAGTCGATTTGACTTCTGTCAAACTTCGAGAAGGATTTTGGCCAAGCTTTGGTTTGAAACTGGATTGACACTCTGCGTCGCTACCGACATAACATAATTACCGGGGCTCGGCTTTTACACTTTGACAGATGCACTTATCTTATGGATCAATGCCTATGTACTATATTAAAACACTTCTGACTAACTGATCCATTCTAAGCCGACTGAAACTGTAAGATATGTAACGGCAGTTATATCAATAACCTTTAATCTTAGACCCGATAGTTTAATGTTGTCCGAGTTTGAAAACGTATGAGGAAAACAGTTGTTACATCTGAAAATAATGAAGAAAAGTTTTCATACATTCTTGCGAATATAGGCAAATGTCACCTCGTGAGAAATAAGTTACCTTTCTAACAATGTGTTTGAAATAATTCTGACCCAGAGGAGTCAAACGCCGTCTGTGACATGGACAGTTTTAATCATTCGATATTTTCAACAGAGGACTAGATAAGGGGAGTAAACTTGTCTTTTTCCCACAATATCTATCTCGTAACTGAACACAATCCTATGGTGTGAGTACTCAAAATAATCGTCTTATTGAGACAATTCTTTTGAGTATCCACAACATAGGGTTTGTGTGCCAAATAAGGAGTTTAGAACATGAAAAACGCCCCCTATTTAGAGCTCTGATTCAAACTACAAAATTCAATAAAAGCCGACTACATACACATCTTACGACAGCGGAATCCGCCATAGCCTAGTGGTGATTGTCGTAGATTTTGATCGCAGGGCACCTTTCCTAGTCTTGTACTGGTTTGTTTCCCCAGGGATAATGAATAAGTGAACTGTCGGCGTGACATACCTGAATAATTTTTGAAACGGCGTAAAACCCCAACGTAACAAATAACTTCAGCGGATATCTGTATAAAATGCGGAGAGATATCAGTCCACGAGAAAACATAGCATAGCGTCACGTAACATAATACAACATAACAGCCCTCAAACAACATACAACTATAGAATGCCTTTACTGTCTTGATATGTTGTATTGTAGTATACGTAATACATTCTCATATATACGAGGTACATATTTCATTTGACATGGTACATTGTTCAGGATATGCATTACTTTTTCAATACAAACAACATTATATGCAGTATAAATGACATTATATGCAGTCAGTGTTTCGATACATGTGGTAGTATTTTGATTATATGCAGTAGTTTTACCTTTATACGTTGTATGCTGGTTATTAGGTGTGCATGTTTAAATATGTGAAGTGCTTGCGACTAATTATATACGTGGTGAATTATAACATATGTGTTCAAACAAAGAATTGTACGCAATGCATTTAGCAATATTCATGGTAGAAACGGCTATTTCTGTTTTATTATGTTCGGTCCTTACTAGTATATACCTGGTGTATACAGCTTTATATGCTTTGCATTTGTCATTGTGATATTGGTTCTTTCCGGCATTCTCCGGAATTATTTCCAAAAAGTACCGATTAACACCATCTTTGCTAGCGTTGCTGAACAATCTGCAAATAAAAGTGTCACATGTTATGAATGCACGAGGATGAGATTTACTGAGATGCTGAAATTAAACTTTTGTCAAACCAGATGACTCTCCTTTAAATATCTTCTGGCGTAAATGTTTCACCCTTTGCCACGTAAATTAAAATTTGAAGCAAAATTATAAAAAATTAAAGTACAATTTAAAATTGATTATAACACAATGTGACATAAGCAGAAATACCTCATTAAGAGCAATATCTCTATTTGCCACACTGTTCGCGTATTCAATCCTTCTTCTGCAAACAGGCCAGAATGCATCTGCGTGTGGGAAAGGGTTTAAATTCGGAAACATATTTACCCTCACACTCGGCGAAACAGCCATTTGGCGAGCAATACTCAAGTTGTTGGTTTTCGACTTTGTACTAGATGACCGTGAGTCTGTGCAGCGCTCTCCAAATTGTTTACAGTCGAGTTTGTAAAGTTCATATTAGTTGATATGAGGAGTTATTCTATCAGCTTCCGTAAGTCAATCAATATGTTCTTAACCCGTACCAGCATACGCCAAATATACAGTAACTGATTTCGAACACAAATCTAGGCAACAATATGGACACTCTCTACAATTGACATTATTTTTTACGTTGTTTTCATAATAAAAGCCGTCTGCTGAAGATGCGGTGAAAAGTAAGTCTGCATGTAACTCAAAGCTCTGTACAGAACTGAAAATGTTGATAACCATCTGGTGTACAGCACCTTGGGTGTTTCAAGCATTTCTTCAGTTCTTTCCCAATTTCGAAGATGAACGGACCTGCTGATGCTTATTTGATTCAACTGGCTCTGCTCCATCAAGAACAGATGCTGATTGAAATCCAGATGGAAGAGGTACATGTAATACAGAGGAGGAGGAGGAGGAGGAAACCAAGAAGATACTTGGTAAGACCGTGGCTGGCAACAGTTTGGGCATTATGACAAACTGCTAAGAGAACTCAGAGTGGAAGACACCACCTCCTGTTTCAACTTCTTCAACTTCTTGAGGATGCAAACAGATTTTCGATGAGCTGCTCCAAGGAGTAGTTCCTATAATCCAGAAGAAATATACAGGCTGGAGAAAGGCTCTTGAACCAGGCATGAATATGGCCATCACCATCAGACATCTTGCATCAGGAGACAAGTCATGCATAACTTCAGTGTGGCAAGTGCAGTTCAAAATAAGCGTGGGGAGGGCGTGCAGCTTCCCGACCTAGGAAATCTCATCCTGACCAAACCACGCTCATGGAGATCCTCCAACGTTGCGCCCACAATTGGCCCGGATTGGGCACGTTCTCGGCCACTATTCCATCGTAGTAGAAGCTGCGTTTATAACGGGGTATAATCTACTACCAGGAATCAAGGTATATAACTGATAAACAAAATCAAGCGAGCACAAAATAGAGTGTTATCCCTTGCATATAATTGAACAATGGAGTGTTTGGTGTTTTAGTAAAAAGTGGTATATTATAATCTTGATAAGACCAAGTGGACGAGAAATTTACTTTATTGAAACAAAGACCTATTATACAAAGGTATAATCAAATTGTTACATTTTAAAAAACTTTTTTTTGTCAAAATCATTCTCAACAAATCTTGGATACTTGTACAATTATATAATAGAGAATAAATATTGTGGCAAAAGGGGAAATGAATTGTTTATAATGAACAATTTTGCCTTTCGGAGCAAGTTTTCAAACGTCATCTGCAGCAGATGCGTCGTGAAGGGGTCCACATGATTTAAAGGGTTAAAGCAATTGCAGATAACAAGGTTAAGGATTTTGATATTCATGTATTTACACTATCTAGTATACATGTACTAGTTTCTCTAAATTCAGTTAAACTCTAAAATATAAACTTAACCCTTTCCTACATATATCACGTCTGCAACAGAACACTTTGAACATTTTTAGTCAAAATATGAATATCTTTTTTTAAATGAAAGGTTTATTATTGAACATAGTTGAAAACATTGTGACAAAGGGGGAAATTGGTCATTATGAGCAATTTTACATTTTGCCATAACGTTTTCAAAAGCCGTCCGCTGCAGAGGCATAAGAGAGCGTCTGTATGTAGGGTAGATATAAATAGACAATATAATCATTTGAATTGCTGTGCCTCATGTCGTTTTCAAAGGTACGTTAGTAATGGTATGACTACCGAACTGTTATTAGTGATCCCATGCTGGGCTAACGAGGACTCTGCTAGGATATGTGACTTGTGCAATGGTAGGTAATGCACTATGACCTCCTCCCAACCTCCTAGATAGGGAATTTGATTCCGAGACGCACGGTCCAAAAACAAAGGCACGAATAATGAATAAATGAATAAATGAACCCGTCCATTCGAAGAGGTACAAGATGGCATTTATGTACCGAGAAGGTTCAATACATTATGTCGATCTTCTCAATTTCATCAGATTCTTCACAATGTTGTGTCCACTCACCCGCAGCTATCAGTATAACCTGCATTATATTATCATTTGTTTGGTATTAAAGGGTCTTGTCTTGTCTCAGTCATCAGTCAAAGTCAAAACACGTCTGTCTTACTTTGCTTCCTGGGTCAAAATGGCCACATGTAATTTGCACATCTCGGCTGGTTCCTGAAAACTGGGTACCAGAGTTTTCTAGGCCCAGCAACTGACAAAAAGGAATGGTCTAAAAGACGAAGGCCAAACCGACTTTCACCACAACAAGCTGACATAAGCTTAAACATAACCTTATAACAAGCTTACATGTATGCACAATGTATATCTTGATCAGATAGTGCGGATACACAGGCTGATTTCGATCTACATTGTATAAAGAAGTCTACAATTAACTTTTCGATCCCCTATTGTTTAGTCGTTATGACGAAGGTTTTCAATCTAGGGATCGTTGGTTCGAACCCCGATTTAGCCATATTCCTACTTTCACATGATCGACAAAAGACGTTGTGAAAAGCGTAAATTGTTTTCTTTCACCGACTGGCGAAAAGGTCAATGAGGGAAGGTAGCCAGATGCATGGAAAAGGGTTGTATGGAGAACTGATGCAAGAAAACCATGAAAAATACTTTAGAGGAAATATCCGACAGACAGACAGACAGACAGACATACATATACATATATATATATATACATGTATATATAGAGAGAGAGAGGGAGAGAGGAAAAGAGAGAAAATTAGTGAGAGAGAGAGACAGACAGACGGACATATATATATATATATATATATATAGAGAGAGAGAGAGAGAGAGAGAGAGAGAGAGATAGAGGAAAAGAGACAGACAGACAGACAGACAGAGAGACAGACAGACAGACAGACAATCAGACAGACAGACAGACAAACAGACAGACAGACAGACAGACAGACAGACAGACAGACAGACAGACAGACAGACAGACAGACAGACAGACGGAGAGTCAGAGAGATACAGCGACACAGCAAGAAAGACAGAAAGACAGACAAAGTCCTGTGACAAGATACTTACAAGCACTTAATCTTGCTTATTCTCGCTAAAACGTTTTTGAGATGCAATAACGGAGATGTGGACCATGCCTCAATTCCATAAGACGCGATTCAATTTAAGATTTACTTGTACACGTAACTGTTCAACCAGCCTGTTCGTCGGAAATTATTTAATGTTTATTCCATATATAAACATAATGTAGCTATGCATTTGTATAAGTGTACTGCTTTGCTAAAGAGCTAACTTGTATAACGACATGGTAGAGTTTTCACCTTCGGGAAAAGTGGTCACGAGTACGAGCCCTGTTCGGGTCGGACTGTTTCAGCTAGGATTCAACTTCTTAGAAGTGTAGGTACATATCACGCTGTCCACCTGGCCAGTCCTATCAGAATGTACACGACTTGACAGAATCTTCTTACAAGCTTAATGATAGTAGCATGTATTTTTGATCTTGATCATACTGCGCTACACTGTTAACAAAGTTAAACTTTCTTTTCCAAAGAACGAGATATTATTTATTAAAACTCTTTATTAACAGTCAGACTTTTGAGCGGTGCTCCAGGAAAAACTAACCTTAGAGTACACAAGTGTTGATAACGAATTGCTTGTGCATCCAAGCTAAATAGATCAAAGTGAATCTTGCTTTTCATACGAATCTCCGAAGCATTAAATGGCCAGTGTGTTACCTGATCAAGCTGCACGGAAGAACTTGTTAAGCTAGATCTTCAATTATCGCTATTGCCTAAACGTTGATTTTAGCTAACAAAAATCTCTTTCAATTATTTGTAATCATTTAGGTCGAATTACTCCAAATACATACGCGTCATGCAAAATAGTCCCTAAAATAACTTTGTTTGCGTAGAATGCATTGACTATTTGACATTAAGTCATTGTAAATGTGTAAAAAAAAATTGATCATTTTTGGTATGTTGACCTTGTTTAACATTGAAAGTAGAGAATGTGGAAACACGGTCTTGTACGCGCGCCCGATTTGGTCCAAAATGACGGTTATCATTTTCGCCGGATGAATTCTTTCTTGCATAATGCATAATTCCCATTTCTTTGTGTTGTTATAAACTTTAAAGCTTAGAGGTAACGCTCTTCAATGATATATGTTGTTTTACATGATAAACGCTTAGAACTTGAAGTGTGACAATTCAGGGCTGAAACTAATCGATTTACATGGAAACGAAAAAGGAATTTATTTTATGCATTGTGAACGATATGTTAAACAACGTTTTGATATCAGAAGAATAATACAGGCCTACTGGAACGCGCAATCGTCTTTCTTTAACAAAGCCCATGTATTCGGGTGGTTATCAAAAGTCAGTGCAACTGGCCTCATTCGTCTTCCATCAATGGATTTACAGTCTAAGTGGGAAAGCAGTCGGTCGCTAGGAAAAACTGATGTGTGAAGAGCGTACGTGGGATAGCCAGGTAATACATGGGTATATGTATGTGTTCCTGCCGCCGTAATATAACTGACATATTGTTGAAAAGGGCGTTTAACCCCACCCAACACGTTACTCTTGATTATTTTATAACCCTTTCCTACATACGATAAACCCGGCCGGGTAGCTCAATTGGTAGCGTATCTGACTCGTGATCTGGAGGTCACGGGTTCGATACCCGGTTGCGGCGACATTCTTTCGGGCGATGTTTTCCATTGCCTCTCACCTCTGATCTATGTGAGAAAGTAGTCAGTGGCTTCGAAAGAATGTTGTGTAAGTACTGGTGTGTGAAAGCCAGGAAAACATGGGTAGGTGCACTGACCGCCGTGATATGACCAAAGCTGTTGAAAGCGGCGTTAAACTCCAAACAAACAAACAAACATACATACGATAAATATTAAACAGACGAGTTCAAAACACCTAGACAATTAAGAAAACTTCTAAAAAAACTATTATGATAATTTGATAAAGCTGATAACAATGTGGCCGAAGGAGAAATTGCTAATCATGAGCATTTTTTCCTGTTGCCACGATGTTTTAAAACATTTTTCTGCAGCAAATACGTTAACATGCATCTACAGGTGGAAAAGTGCAAACGTTCTGACCAAAGAAAACCCACTTCATGACATGAAACTCGTATAGTTGACTCGAAATAACTCTAATGAGAAAGGGACTAATACATTATCTTCGAGTTGTTGTTGTGATCGAGTGATCCCTATATTTATGCTATCTTTAAAGGGACTGAACACCATAATGGTCCAAAATTGTTATATTTTATACTTATTCTAATTAATCCAAAATACGTCTATATATATGTAATGGAATGTTGTTGAAGGTCGTACAAGTCTTGTTTTTCATTATTTCATAGGAAATAAGCAGTTACAAAAACGTCCGCTCCGTGTTTTCCCGTTTAAAAATACCGTGGAATTTCCTCTTGCTCATTTGAATTTGTGGATTCAATTCGGCATTCTCTAACACTATCGACTCATTACATTCATGTATGCGTGAGTGTAAGGAACAACAACTCTGGGAAGGAGATTGTCAATTCGGTTGTAGTGATAACGTGATAAATATACAGCGATATTTTTAGATTTACTGGGTTACTAACCCAGTAGATTTTACAATGCAAAATAACGAAAAATCTCCGCAATATTAATAGTCTGCATATATTGCAGTACATCAGTCAGCAAATCTCAATGCCTTACATGCAAAAACATCAAGGTAATAGCAATTTTTAACAATTTTCTTTTTTTTTTCGCTTTTTTCTCATATGGGATTCAGTCCCTTTAATTGTGTTTTTTCTGCGTCGTTATTCAGAGATATTTAAATGTCTATTATGAAGAGTAAGTGGGTGATAAAATCATATAAAAAACCAGCGGACCAGCAGTTCTGATTGATCGTCCGAACAATCAGAAATGATGCTACTTTGTTTTCAAATGAATAAATATGTTCGATTCAACACATCTTCGAATAAATCGCGAGTCCACTGTTTTTGAGTTCAGAAAACAATATAAGTCAGTAAGTAAGTAAATATTTTATTATAGTGACATGTGTATGTACATCAACAGAACAATGGTACAATATAAGTCAGTAAGTAAGTAAATATTTTATAATAGTGACATGTGTATGTACATCAACAGAACAATGGTACAATATAAGTCAGTAAGTAAGTAAATATTTTATTATAGTGACATGTGTATGTACATCAACAGAACAATGGTACAATATAAGTCAATTTTAAATTCAAACTGTTTAATATAATTGGTCAACTCAAATTATATACATTTATACATTTTACATATTGTGATTGTGTAAGGGATACAATATATCACACAATCAATTTAGCACATAAACACATAAACACATATGTGTGCCATATCAACAAACACGCGTCACATACCAAGTGTTGTTTGACACTTTCCCACATACAGAGGCTTTCTGACGTCTTTCAATGATGATGAATTTCTAGTTTTGTCACGATGTTTTCAACTCTTTACAATATTTATACTTTCATGCTTAGAGGTTAATCATCTTTTCACTAGACGTTTTCTTAGAAGGCTGCTGCAGATTTGGTGTATGTGGGAACGGGTTAATATCTTACATGTTTTATAATAATCATATTATATATTTTAGCAGGCGAACCTGTGCCTGGCTATTTGTATTTTACAAACATGTGTAACATAGAGCAGGCATAGCAAGGCGCGTTTTAAATATATTATATGACACATTCATTCAAAGTACTACAAACATGTAACATATGAAATCAAATCAGTTTTACATTGATGTTGCAGGAGGCGAACATGTCGAAATAGTTATAGAAGGCAAAATATTTGAGTACGAAGTTATGAACACATCGCATACCTATCACATGATAGAAGCATGCACTGTATACAAGGATAATCAAAGCACTGAAAGTGCTCACAGCAAGGGGCTAACTGCAGATAACATTTGGACATGGATTTACCGATCCCAAAAGTCTAACTTGAACACTTTACACTAGCAATTTGTTAGTTAGCACATTATATCCATATATTAAATGATAAAGGAGTAAAGCAAAACACTGTAAACACAGTATGATGGTCTATCGATATACTAAAAGTTGGCATACACATGCGCATCTGCTATCATGATAGTTTCTGCTTAGCACACCTCCTGGTTTACAATGGATTTTTAGCCGTGTCTTTTTTTAATGCAATTAACACATATACATTTCATATCAAAATCACAATAACCTAACAATGATAATTATATTGAGAGTCCAATTTTACTTTCAAAGCAGAAATAAAACCCTGTGTTATCTACATTTTCTTCAGCGTGCAATGACTGAAATATTGTTAAAACCGACGTAAAACATCATACACACGATTTAATCATTTCTTAGTGTTTCACAACGCATAGGTGAATAGTTTTAAATGCATTGCTTTTGAATTCATTTTAAATCCCAACATTTTGAAAGAGTTTATTGCAGCGGTGTTAAATGACAATTGCACCACTGATATCGGCAATTTATAAGACAAAAAATATTATATTTTTCTTACAAAATTTTTTATCTGCCCAGAGCGGGAATCGAACTCAAGTCTCCCGTTTCACGGCCGAACCGTGCTAACCGCTACGTTACGCGGCCACTTCGATAGATTTCATTTATAACATAATTATAAACCAATACACGAGTTAGCGAAATATTTAGTATTGAAACGTTTTATCTTGATAAAAAACAAATGTCATTTAAATAATTTGTTTTATAACTGGGACTTGACTATCTTATTCCGTCTGCTGGGGTTGTTCAGGTTAATTTTGGTTGAGAATTTGATGTATTTACCTAGGAATCTAAAATGAAATACTCTAGTACTTAGATTCCAGATCAACGTTTCAGCTGATAATACATTTTATTCGAAAGTTTTTTTGGAAATTACGACGCCTAGGCTCACTTGAACATTTATCGTATATATGTTATATTTTGTCAACTGTTTATTTTATTATCATTTAAATAATTTGAATGTTTGAGTATATATATGTTATCATTGGGACTCATTTATCTTAATTTGTTTTTGAGTCGGAATCGAAAAGTTGCCTTTACTCCATTCGATTTACAATATTTAGGAATTACCAATGAACTTTACGCGCGATCAAGTATGTTGAAAGCGTAGAAATACATTTTAGTTATTAATCATTTAATTCATATGTTTTAACATAAAATTTCTTTCGAGTTATTCCTTTTGGGTAAGTGATGTCGAATCAAATCAATTTTCGGCTTCATATGTCAACAAGTTACCGCATTTTGATTTTTAGACAGGAACTATTGGCGGTACAAGATGACCAACATGGAAATTAGCTGGCAACAGTCATTTCATTTTTAACAAAATATTCCACAAATCATCCACTTTCATTGACATTATGTACGATCTGCAACCACCAATACATCTATATGAAGTCGAGATGGTGTTCAGAAACGGAGAGCTGATGTAGAAAGACAGATGTGAAGTAATTCCATGCCGATATCGTAAAACGCCTGTCTAGATTCCAGTCTCAAAATGATGCGTCGTTTTCAAAATTAGCTACTATAGCAATTGACTCTAAAGAGCCCCTTGCTAAAAACTGGACTGACTCCATCATATACAAACACATGCACATCGTGTAAAATCAGGCATGCATAACAAAACGTGTCAGTTTTCAATTCTATTCAACAGAAACTATATAAGAAACTAGTTATACCTACCAATTTAAATATTCTGTTCTCCTTTAGAAGGCATATAAAAGAAACATTTCCAAATTACAAATAACCAGTTTAATTTTCATATGACATTTCATTGTGATGTTTAAGATAATTCTCGTCTATGTACTTTTCCCGAATATCGGCATATAATGGACTGTACACTAAGAAATGTAGCTCTTCCTCACTACTGGATTCACAATAAACATACTAACGGTATTCCCTTGACAGTCAATACTGTTTGCCTTTCTCAATAGCCATAACGTAATTACACATTTAATAAAAGAAAGGAAAAATGGCCCCATTTTCCGTATACAGTTCATATAGCTAAAACTGCGTGTAATAATTTAATTAGAATACACATTTGTACAGGTTTAGACCTCAATTCTTCACGTGAATACACTTTTCAATAAATAAAAATAAACAGACATACATACTATAAATGAGGAAACCGTAATAAGAACTTAACGTAATGGAATTGATTTATGAAGTATTTCGTCCTAAGGTCCTAAGGAATAACTAGTAAGACATAATACAGGGTGTTATTACTTTCCTTGTTTAGTTTCGTCTATAAGCAATGATATTGACGACTGAACAGTGCTCTTCGAAAACCAAGCTATTGTCATATACACATCAATAGTATGTGATCGAATATACACTGTGTGGTAGAGATTAGATTGTTCTTTGAATCATCATCAAACAATGCAGATCCCGATCAGTCTGCGCGGATGCACAATGTCATCTGGTCCTACACAGTTTGTAAATGCCATGTGACAGGTTTTCATTTAGTGCCGCTTCAATTATTCTCGACACCTTTGACCTCAGTGTGACTTTTGGTCAACGAGGTTAATTATAATAACATGTACGTATTTCTTCTACCAACGACTTTAAAAATGCTAGTAATGACCTGCACTATTTAGCGCTAAGGTTGCGGTTTTTTTTTCTTCATAACGACTGACTTGCTGGTGTCAGGATAAATCTACAAGTAGACCTGGTAATTTACCCAGGAAACGCCGTGATATAACTTGTTGAAATGTGCGTAAAAGGCAAAACCACCAATCAATCAATCTGTTTTTTATAAATTGTTCGCCATGTGTTATTCATAAAGTTCATTTCACGACAAAATAATGTGCATCATAATAACATAACAAATTGCACTCAGGTCTGGATAACAATAGTTTAAGTGAATAATGGTATTTTGCTTCATTCAAATTTAAAATCGTTTATATTTCCCGGGCCAATAGCACTAGAAGAACACGCTTTTACATATATACACATATATTTTACACCTGAATAGTAATATTATAACCTGATATTATGTTTTCTTGTTTTTTTCTGGTTAAAAAATAGTGTTAGTAACGTTCTGATTTATTGGAAAAGATTCTTCAATATGTGAGCTGTGCGTAATGTATCGATCCAGATCATCCTGCGCAATCCAAGCAGGCTAGTTTTAGAGTAATGATTCCTGAAACAAAAAATCCACAGGGGGCAAAAAGTGTCTGTCCGGGTTAGCCTGCGCAGCATGCTTAGGCTGATCCGGGTCGTTACTTTACGCAGAGTCAACAATGTTGGTTTTCTCGTGGAACGGCTCATATAAAGATTCGGAAAAACGTGTGCAGTTACAGAAAAACCCACGCATGGTCCTGGTAAGTAACAAAAAGAGGATAAACTGAATTAAAGGGAAAACAATCCATCACAAATCATATACCAACCCACACAACACTGGCCGATCTAAAGACAATATGTAATCAAACACAATCAATTAGACACAAATCGTAAGTAAAAAGAAAATAGTTTGTTCTATTGGTACTTCTGTTCGTGTATTCTTATGCTACTTCTGTTCGTTTGTTCTTATGGTATTTGTGTTCGTTTATTCTAACGGTTCATCTGTTAGTTTATTCTAAATGTACCTTTGTTTGTTTATACTTATAGTAATTATGTTGGTTGATTATTATGGTACTTCTGTTCTTTTATTCTTATGCTACTTCAGTTCGTTTATTCTAATTAAATTACGTTCTTTTATTAAACTAATGTCAGTAGAGGTGCTACCTATTTAGGGTAAACAAAGACATTATGTAAGCAAACACAATCAATTAGACACAAGTCGTAAGTAAAAAGAAAATAGTTTGTTATATTGGTACTTCTGTTCGTGTATTCTTATGCTACTTCTGTTCGTTTGTTCTAATGGTACTACAGTTCGTTTATATTTATCTTACTTCTATTCGTTTGTTCTTATGGTATTTGTGTTCGTTTATTCTAACGGTACCTCTGTTAGTTTAGTCTAAATGTACCTTTGTTTGTTTATACTTATAGTTATTATGTTGGTTGATTATTATGGTACTTCAGTTCGTTTATTCTAATTAAATTACGTTCTTTTATTAAATTAATGTCAGTAGAGGTGCTACCTATTTCGGGTAAACAAACACATCCTAATGATGAAGTGGGTTATAATGACATCTAGATATATTTGTTTTGCTTTGATCGAATCATTATTTCAACAAATTCATTACATTTGTTTAGTATCAAGATACAAAAGAAAACACACGAAATTTGAGTGCAGTCCATTCTAGTGTTAAAGATATCATATGAGTTAAAATCACAATAAGACTTCTTTAACAACAAAATGGAGTGCATTTGTGTTTCAACTGTTGTTTGTATCTTGATCAAGACCAAGTGGTCGAACATTGGATAAGTATAAACTATAAAGAGTTATTGATATCAAGTGTTATAACTGATAGTTATCCTTTGAAAGATTTAATATACAAATACCTTATCAGTTATGTTTTGACTAATTTCAAAAACAGTAAACGAGTGTAATTACACGCTAAATATCACATTTCAGTTTACAATTTGTCTTTCCTTTTTCAAGTAGGTATCGTCATATTTTATCATATTCTCTAGATATAATTTAGTTTTGAAATTTTATTTCATCCACTATAGACAAAAAGAAATATACGTGACTGCGACATTTATATTTTATGGAAACACTTTTTGCATATATGGTATAGGAACGCCGGGTACGCAATCGATTTGCTTACGTCGTGTAATCGTATGGTACTTCTGTTTGTTTAATCTTATGGTACTTCTGTTCGTTTAATCTTATTGTAGTTCTGTTCGTTTAATCTTATGGTAGTTCTGTTCGTTTAATCTTACGGTAGTTCTGTTCTTTTAATATTATGGTACTTCTGTTTGTTTAATCGAATGGTTCTTCTGTTCGTGTAATCGTTTGGTACTTCTGTTCGTTTAATCTTATGGTAGTTCTGTTTGTTTATTAAAACGTTCATCCAGTTTAATTATTCTAATGATTGTTCAATTTAATGGTATTTATGATCGTTCATTCCAATGGTAATTCTGTTCCTTTATATTCATGGTACATCTGTTCGTTTATTTCGATGGTACTTCTATCGGTTTAGGATTCGAATGACGACCGGGGTTGTCTGCAAAATGCACTATATATTAGCCGCATCAGGCGATTTTAGATTTTCTTGGCTGTACAACGTGAGGAGATTCAGACTAGCCTGCATATAAACACAGGCTCATAGGAGCATGCGTCATTTGTTGACAGGTAATGTTATTCTAGATAAGGGGAGTAAGCTGGTCATTTCCAATCATTATATATCTTATAACTTTAACAAACCCTATGTTGTGGGTACTCAAAAGAATCGTGTCACTGAGACGATTCTTTTGAGTAACCACAACATACGGTTTGAGTGTCAAATAAGCGTTCTGGAATTTGAAATACTCATCTTATCTAGAAATCTGTGCAACGTTTGAAAACATACTCAAAATGTAACCTCACTCGTTCTACGCCAAGGTTCATGCATTTTTACTCGACGCCAAACCGAATAACGCCTCAAAACATTCTTTCGATTTCATAAATATCTTATGGCTCATACAGCTATTTAATAAAATTAAATGTTTTCAATTCTATTCAATTATAAAGGATTCATTTACAGAGACATTCATATTTACTAGATGGGTTCAAAGTTTTCCGTTACAAATTTTCTGTATGTGGAAAAGTGTAAAAGACATAAATATCAGATATTCCTTAGAAAGATAACTGTGAACAGAAAATTACCAACTCAAATTACTTGCGGTATCAATATTCATCTGCCAGTTCCCTCGAATAATTTCAAAAACAAAATAACATAAACATCTCTAACGCTTTTCCACATACGATACAATCTGCAACAGACGAGTTTGAAAACCCCTGGGCAAAACTATGAAAACTGTCTTTGTTGTTTACTGAAGAGCCATCGGAAAGCTTATATATGCGGGAAATGGTTAACGTCAATACTACTTCATACATATATTGTCTTCTAACAAAACTCCGTTGTAATGAACTTCTAGTATTGCAGACTTTACAGTGCTAACACATGTTAATAAATAAATGAAAATGTGACGAATTTAACAATAAAGTTCAGGCTCTTCAAAGCAAACATATTTCAGAGAGAAAGTGCTGATGTTATGGAGAGGTGTCGCTATGTAAAGGTTAATACTTTCCTTGATAGAAGCACATTTCAACACATCTGAAGAAGAGCACTACGGAAAACATTGTAGGTAACGGGGACATTGTTCATAATTAACACTTTCTCCTTTTCACACAATATTTTCCACCTCTTTTCCGAGCTTATTTAATTCTTTTGTTAATACATTTCAATAGTTGTGGTTAAAATAAGACTTGTAGATTTAAGGAGGTGTTTAAATGTCATGAGTTAATAGAATGACTACATGAGACAATACAAATCAACATGATCACATATATGAGCCGTTCCGCGAGAAAAAACAACATTGTGGATTCTGCTTAAGGTATAGACCCGGATCAGTCTAAGAATGCCGCGCAGGCTAACCCGGACAGTCACTTTTCGCCTCCTTTGGATTTTCTGTTTCAGGAATCATTACCCCATTCCTCTACCCCCCTGAGACGGAATGTGTTGGCCCGGAATAGCCAACGCGGAGTGCATAGTGTTGGTTTTCTCGTGGAACGGCTCATATGTATTGTATCCATATTTCAGTTTTCAAAAGCCTCATTAATCTTGATAGCCTCATCAGTGGAGCAAGTGTAGAAACTATTGATAGATGTGTTTATTATAATTAAGGATGTTAAATTGCCACTTGATACCAGTAGAATCGAGATTTATTTGGTATCCTGTAATTATACTGTTAAAATGCTGTGAACATAATATATTAACTCTTTCACTGCCGAATTTCACAAAGTCGACTCTTCCATGTTAAAAATTGGACCACTCTATATTTCGTCGAACAGGACATTTGACAGAATGTAATGTCTAAGTGGCAAACAATGCAGATTTCGGGAGAGACAGCTCATTACGAGCTGTCTCACCTGAATCTGCATTGTTTGTAAAAGTCTTCATTTGTCTTTGGCAGCGAAAAGAGATATAAATGATAGACAACTTTAACTGGTCACTTTAGATAGGGTAGCCGGCTAACTTATGCACCTAATAGGCTTGTTGATAACAGCGGAAAGAGATATAATTGATAGACAACTTTAACTGGTCACTTTAGATAGGGTAGCCGGCTAGCAAATGCACCTTATAGGATTGTTGATAACAGCAGAAAGAGATATACATGATGGACAAGTTTAACTGGTCTCTTTTGATAGGGTATCCGGCTAACTAATGCACCTAATAGGCTTGTTGATAACAGCAGAAAGAGATATAAATGATGGACAAGTTTAACTGGTCACTTTTGATAGGGTAGCCGGCTAACTAATCCACCTTTTAGGCTTGTTGATAACAGCGGAAATAGTTATACATGATGGACAAGTTTAACTGGTCACTTTAAATAGGGTAGCCGGCTAACTAATGCACCTTTTAGGCTTGTTGATAACAGCGGAAATAGTTATACATGATGGACAAATTTAACTGGTCACTTTAAATAGGGTAGCCGGCTAACTAATTCACCTAATAGGCTTGTTGATAATAGCAGAAAGAGAAATACATGATGAACAAGTTTAACTGGTCACTTTAGATAGGGTAACCGTCTAACTAATGCACCTAATGGGCTTATTAATAACAGCGAAAAGAGATTTATCATGCAATGAGCAGATAACGTGACGTATAACACTGGTATGATAAACCTTTTGTTTACATGTCTACTGGTATGAAAAACTTTTATCTTTAACAGTCTACTTATTTTTAGAAATGACGTCATCGCTGGAACTACTTTTCTGAAATATAAATCAGCCGTTCCTCTGAAAACCAACTGTTTTGACTGCGAAAAGTATCGACTTAGATCACCCTAAGCATGCCGCGCAGGCTAAACCGGACAGACACGTTTCGACTCCTGCGGATTTTCTGTTTCAGTTTCCGTATGACGTGTGTACACAATGTAATTCGGAGCGTATTTGTACACGCGCGTGACTTCATTCTATTTTAGGTGACGTAATTTATGAATGGGCTTTTGTTATTGTGAATGCTATTTCTTAAAACTAGTGAGAATGAGTGTAGATTTACCTGAAAACAGAATTTTACATGCAAGATAAATAGAATATTACGTCCCTGACTTTCGACATAAACTTTATCAGACTCGGCTGTGAGAAACGATAATTGTCTCGCCAAAGGCTCGCCAATTATCAATTCTCCCAACCTCGTCAGATAAAGTTCATATCTAACGTCAGGGACATAATATTCTCTATATGAATGATGGACAACTTTAACTGGTCACTTTAAATAGGGTAGCCGGCTACCTAATACACCTAATAGGCTTGATGATAACAGCGGAAAGAGATATACATGATGGACAACTTTAGATAGGGTAGGCTAGCCGGCTAACTAATACACCTAATGAGCTTGTTGATAACAGAAGAAAGAGTTATACATGATGGACAAGTTTAACTGGTCAATTTATATAGGGTAGCCGGCTAATTAATCCACCTAATAGGCTTGATGATAACAGCAGAAAAAAATATACATGATGGACAAGTTTAACTGGTCACTTTAGATAGGGTAGTCGGCTAACTAATGCACCTTATATGCTTGTTGATAATAGCAGAAAGAGAAATACATGATGAACAAGTTTAACTGGTCACTTTAGATAGGGTAGCCGGCTAACTAATGCACCTAATAGGCTTGTTGATAACAGCAGAAAGATTTATACCTGATGGACAAGTTTAACTGGTCACTTTATATAGGGTAGCCGGCTAACTAATGCACCTAATAGGCTTGTTGATAACAGCAGAAAGAGTTATACATGATGGACAAGTTTAACTGGTTATTTTAGATAGGGTAGCCGGCTTACTAATGCACCTAATAGGCTTGTTGATAACAGTGGAAGGAGATATAAATTATGGACACGTTTAACTGGTCACTTTTGATAGGGTAGCCGGCTAACTAGTGCACGTTATAGGCTTGTTGATAACAGTGGAGTGAGATATAAATGATGGACAAATTTAACTGGTCACTTTAGTTAGGGTAGCCGGCAGCTAATATGCTTTTTGGAAATACAAAAGTCCGTGTTTCTATAGTAGACGCTAAAACACAAAAATAGTATGGTCTTCATGAGCATTGTCCCATTTATTATGTTGGTCATTTATTCTAACTCGTCCTGAAGAAGCCACAACCCGCGAGAATAACAATAATAGCGCGCCTTGAAGATGACAAATATGACATTAATTCATTTTGGTGTGTTTAGAGGAAGGCACCCATAGGCACTCACGTACACGTGCAATATTGCATTTTGTCTGTTGGCGTGCCACTCAAGTGCAATGCATGACAAAATCAGTAAAAGTAAAATTAGAACTTATTATAAGCAATGTAATGTTTGCATTGATAACATGTGGGAAGAAGCGAACAAGCAATCATTAATACACACCAGAGGGTAAGGTAGGATTTTATGTTCATATTATTGTTTTTATTAAAGGGACGGTCTCAAGGTGTCTTTGACTAAGACCTGAACATGTGTAAGCAATCTAAAAATAGCCACCATAAGTAACAATAATTCGCACAATGCGTGTATTGATATAAATTGCCGCTTTTTGGCAATATGTTTGGCAAATTGAATCTATTTTGCAACGATCAAGTACAGTCGAATAGCGATAGGTCGAACTCGACAGAGATCCGTGAATTATTTTGAGTTATCAGCGTTCTCGAGTGATTACTGGATTTATGCACTATTCGTTTATCTTTTGTTTTGTAGGTTTCTTTACGCTAGGAAATGTGCCTTGCCCAAAGGCACTTCGCAGTGACAGTCGTGCCACCACTGGGGATCGAACCCGGGACGCCAGGTTTCAAAACCCCGACGCTAATCCCTCGATTATGTATTGTCAGTAAATAATTCATTTATACTTAAGTGTTGATTATGAAAAGCGATCCAGTGATGAACTCATATCATTATAATAGCGCATCAGCAGTTCAGAGTGTTCGTATGAGCACTCTGAACTGCTGCTACGCTGTTGTCAAAAGACAGATACTTTCCAGAAAAGGATTCGAGTTATATTCGAATATTGCCATGTTCGAGTTATCGGAAGTCAACTATACTAAGTTTATTTAGTTGTTTAGACCAAAGGCACGAGAAAGTCCCTCATACAGACGCTTTCTGTGGACTCTGCAGCAGACGACTTTTGAAAACATTTTGGCAAATTGAGAAATTGGTCAAAACTAGCAATTTCCCCCTTTGTCACAATGTTTTATTTTTTTTATAAATTAAATCCTTATTTATGGAGAGTTTTCACGTTTTTACAAAAAAGAAATCGAAGTCGTCTGCTGCAGGCACATGTTGTGGCAGGGGAATAACAAAAACAGTATCGTCATTTAAAAAGTCACATACCTCTGTCAATACGTATCTACTGTATACATACATACAGTGCAGGCTCGAACTTGGGAGGGACCCATGTATTACGTTGAGTTTTCGACGAGTTCGAGTTATGGACGTCCTCGAGTTATTGACGACCTCGAGTTATCTACGAGTTCGATTTATCGATGTTTTAATGCTTACTTTTTAAATGTGAACTATGAAAAGCATGTTAGTCATACCAAGAAACCAACACAGCAATATTAATAAGCCCAATCATAACAGCTGCTTCGCAATTTTCAAAACAGTAAATATTTAGGCCATCGGCCGATAATATAACTAATACATAATAGAATAGTTTTGCATCTACAAAATACAACAATTTTTTCTTACCTCTAGTTATAATGTAACAAAATATATACGACAGATAGGAACTAGTGTAGATAGCACACTGACTAAACCGATGTTAGAAGCTACGTTTTTAAACTCTATAGCAGACATTCACTTTCTAATAGACGACTCCATTATGTTATAGATATACAATAGGAAAGAGTAGAGTACGGACTATCATCATACCTGGTTCTCCGTGTGGTACTGGATGTTTGTATTCTCGTTCTGTTTTGGTTGGTTCCTGTATCACCTCACGTATCGTATCGGATGCCGCTGTCACATCTGAGAAATGTATAAATCTAGATTGGTTGCTTGTTCGTAGCGTGTATCGTGTACCGCTATGCACTGATGTCATATTGCTATGTACAACGTTGAACCAATGTTATGTACCTTTTATTATATATTATCTACAAAGGAACCTACTCATGCACAAAGGAACACTCGTGGCATTCGCGCATCGATGCAGTCTAATCCAGATCTTTGCGTTTCGCCCACTCATGCATTATCACAATCAGTTTAGAAGCTTTCGGTTAAATTGAGTAGATTATGGCAGAGCAGATGCATAGGCTGTTTAAAACCTAAACATTCCACAGATACCAACGTTTGCTTTTTCACAAATAAAGATGGTTTTTAAAGTGTGATAACTTAGTACAATCACCATAAAAACAGGTCTCAAAGGGAATGTCTCGTCAATTTTGGGGAACAATAACATTTCACAAGACGAATGTAGAAGACAGACGTAAACAGAACGTTCACAACGTTCACAGCAAAGTGACTTTAACTGTTAACCTACTTTTAAACGAATGATATTATTCTAAATGTTAACTAGAATTAGTTTAACTTCTTTTCAAGCCTGTCATTCAGAATTTCAACATTGTTTGATGGTGTAATTCAATATACAGCGTTTTCAACATAACCTGATACCTGGTCAACAGTCTTACATTAATCAGCGTTGTGGTTTTTAGAAGTTCGGTAGACATATAGAGCGATTTCAAGACCCTTCTTGTCATCTGATTAATATCATTTTAACAAAAAATCAGGCGTTCTTTGTTCTTAATTCTTCGTCATAAACTTTATGACCACTGAACGCATGCTTTTGATATTATTTTCCCTCATCGTGCAGAATTGAGGCGAGCATGTGAGGAAAGGCATTGACCACTGAAATGTTGTATCGTCGACTTTCTTGCGATATAATGTACCTACCAGTAGTGACTACCACTCGAGATAAGAAATTAGCTATTCCAATTCATTATTCGAATGTGCATCAAATTACCTTACTTTCTAGAGGAGACTAACATATACGCACACATGAGCCTTTCCACGAGAAAACTAACATTATACAGTCCGGGCAGGCTAATTCGGACCGACACATTCCGTCTCAGGGAGATAGAGGTATAGAGAAACGAGTTCTGAAACTGAAAATCCACAGGAGGCTAAACGTGTCTGTCCGGGTTAGCGAGCGCGGCATGCTTAGGCTGATCCGGATCGATATTTTACGCACCATGTTGGTTTTCTCACGGATAGGCTTATATATATTGAGATTATTGTTTTCGCCAGCTGGTCAACCCCACAGTTAGTTAATTACAAACATACAGACATACAGACATAAATACATAAGTCAGATGAAACATCCTCACCCGTCGAAGCTGTGGCATTGCTTTCAATCTCGGTTTCGGAATAACCTGTAAATTGAAAAAAAAAATATCACTTGAGCTGCGTCATACATATAGTGGTATTGTTGACCCTTTTGAGGAGTCTCTTGTTTTTTCCAAATTCAGAAACACTTTAGATAGAAATAAATATTACTTGATAAAAATGTAGAATGTTGTTCCCTTTTTCTTTTCATGTATTACCCTTTTAAATCTTTTACCACAAATATGACCTTTTCTGCTGCCTCTGCAGCAGACGACTTAAGAAATCACTGTGACAAATGGAGAAATTGCTCATAATGAGCAAATTCTCGATTTGCTATAATGTTTTCCACAATTTTTTTTCAATTATAATACTTTCGTTTACAGGGATTTTCCCTATTTTTGCCGGGCTGATTTCAAAGTCGTCTGCTGTAGATGTGTGGTATGTGGGAAAGGGTAAACATTTACAGCATATCTTAAGCAGACGATTTTGAAATCGTCCATGAATCACTTTTCTGGAAAAGGAAAAGGTTAACAATTCCTACCGAAAATTTACAAAACAGTGCTACAAATAAAATATTTAATTATTCACATATTCGTGAAACATGTAAATGAATATATCTCTCTGCGTTTCCATGGTGAATCATTAAAATGAGCCGTTCCACGAGAATATAAACAATGTGGACTCTGCGTAAAGTAACGACCCTGATCAGCCTAAGCTATTTAAATTCGTTCAAATGGAAAAAAAGGCACCATCTTACTGATACTGTTTGGCCTTGATAAATGCTTCGGAAATTTACCAACAGTGTAGAACGAAATCAGCTTGAGTACACACACAGTCTGATGATCTTGGTCAATCGTGTAAGTCATCTAAAAGTCGTTCCATGAGAAAAGCAACATTATGGACTCTGCGTAATGTTTCGCCTGCGCAGTCCGCGCACACTAATCCGGGCCGACATATTCCATCTCAGGGAGATAGGATTATAAAGTAATGATTCCTGAAGTAAATCATTCTCAGGAGGCGAGAAGTGTCTACCCTGCTTAGCCTCCGCGGCATGCTTACGCTCTTCCGGGTCGATATTTTACCCAGAGTTCACAATGTTGGGAAGGTATCCAGTTACCTTGGAAAACTGTTGTAAAGGGCAGCTGTTCGAGAAAGCTATGACACATATGGATATTTAAATTGGCCGACGTGAAACAACTGAAATCATTTTTGTTTAAAACGAGGTTTTACTCCATTCAAGTAATGCTTTTTATCAATAGCTGAGTCGAACCTGATTGCATATACCCTTATAACAAGCACTTATTTATCATCAATTGGTGCTGCATTTGTTTAATTACCTAGTTGTACTGTGTGATCTGAAAACAAAGATGAGCCCCATCTGGCGATTTGGAATCTTATTGAGTCGCCGCAACGGATGGTTTCAGGCTAAATTAACTGAACCATTACCATACCGTTGCGTTTTGACGCCACAGTAGCAGATCAAAATTATGACAAGGGGAGAAATTGCTCATAATGAGAAATTTCCCCTTTTGCAACAATGATTTCCTCTCTTTTCAACCATTATACTGTTAATTTAAAAGATATTCTATAGTTGAACCTATGTGTTTTCAAAGTTGTTTGCTGCATATTTGTTGTATGCGGGAAATGGTTAAAACTAAAGGGACTACTTTTTTAATGACCACAGGTACCAGTATATACATTATCTACAAAGGAACCTATTCATGCACAACGGTACACCCGTGGCATTCGCACATCGATGCAGTCTTATCCAGATATTCCCGTTTCGCCCACTATCTAAAACAGTCGGTTAAATTGAGAAGATTATGGCAGAGCAGATGGGTAGGTTGTTTTAAACCTTGTCATTCAGAATTTCATCATTGTTTGATGCTCTAATTCAAAGTACAGCTTTTTCAACATAACCTGTTCGGTATTACAAATACAGCGATTTCAATACCCTTCTTGTAATCTGATTAACATCATTTTAACATAAAATCAGTTTTTCTGTTTTCTCAATTCCTCGTCATAAACTGTATAACCACTGAAGGCATGCATTTGATTTTATTTGCCCTCACCGTGAAGAATTGAGGCGAGCATGTGAGGAAAGGCATTGACCGCTGAAATGTTGTATCACCGATTTTTTTGGCGATACGTCACTACTACTCGAGATAAGAAATTAGCTCTTCCAATTCATCATTCGAGGACAAAACGTTCGAATGTGCATCTAATCACCTTATTCTCGACGATGACTGTGCCTCGACGTGGAATATCTCCCAAATCGCCAGAGGAGACTAACACACACGCACATATGAGCCTTTTCACGTGAAAACTAATAATATACAGTCCGCGCAGGCTCATCCTGGCCGATACATTCTGTGTCAGGGGGATAGAGGTATAGAGTAACGAGTCCTGAAGATGAAAATCCACAGGAGGCTAAACGTGTCTGTCCGGGTTAGCAAGCGCGGCATGGTTAGTCTGATCCGGATCGATACTTTACGCACCATGTTGGTTTTTTCGCGGATCGGCTCAAATATATTTAAATTATTTATTTCGCCAGCTCGTCAACCACACAGGTGGTTCATTACAAACATATAGACATGAACACATAAATCAGATGAAACATCCTCACCCGTCGAAGCTGTGGCTTTGCTTCCAATCTTGGTTTCTGCATAAGCTGTAAATCGAAAACATAATCACTTGAGCTGCGTCATACATATAGTGCTATTGTTGACCCTTTTGAGGAGTCGCTTGTTTTTTCCCAATTCAGAAATACTTTAGAGAGAAATATTACTTCAGATGACAATGTAGAATGCTGCTTCCTTTTATTTTCATGTATTACCCTTTTGACAATTTCCCACACATATGACGCTTTCTGATGCCTCTATAGCAGACGACTTTAAAAATCACTATGACAAATGGAGAAATTGCTCATAATGAGCAAATTCTCGATTTGCTATAATGTTTTCCACTTTTTTTTCAATTATAATACTTTCGTTTACAGGGATTTTCCCTATTTTTGCCGGGCTGATTTCAAAGTCGTCTGCTGTAGATGTGTGGTATGTGGGAAAGGGTAAACATTTACAGCATATCTTAAGCAGACGATTTTGAAAACATATTAAAAACAATCTTAAAGAATAAATGAGGGTTCAACTATTAAATAGAGCTGATAACATTGTGGCAATAGGAGAAATTGTTCGTTTTGAGCAATTTCTCCTTTTGTCACAGTTATGTCAAACGTTGTCTGCAGCAGAGGCGTCTGAAAGTGTTTAACGTGGGAAAGGGTTAAATGAGATTAAACGGACATTAAGTGCTATTGTGAGGCTGTGTTGATGATGTTTAACCCACACTCGTTCAAATCGGCTCCTTTTTTTACAAGTATAAATATTTTATTCAGCAATGTAATTCCTCCGACCCATTATACATAACATTTATGTACATAGCAAATTCATTGGAGTGACATCATAAACTTAGAAAAAAATAATTAGTTAACGAACCAGACTTTATGATTTAATCAGAGACCTGTTCATCTAAAAGTAATTTTCTGGTTTTAAGTACCTCGATTAGATATTTATTCAGTGAGCTACATATGTGTGTGTACATTCACTCATGTTGCCGTAATACAGCCTTGTAGTTCGGTATGAATTTGTCCAGTCTTCTTTGAAATAAAAAAGCTGAATTTTATTGTAAACTGGACATACTAACACAATGTGAAATTCATCTTCAACAACATAGCAGTTTCTACCAAGACAAATATTACAGAATCTCAATTAATAAAGAAAATGTTGGTGTCTTCTCTTTTCTAAATTTAAACAATGCCTAGAACATCTAAAATTTGACAATATGCGATATACTTTGTATTTATAGGTAGAGAGCCAACGATTCAATACATGAGTTAAACGAATGAATAAGGTAAGGTTGTTGAGAATTTAGATCTATATTACAGGTAATGGACAGAGGTAGGTTGAACTGAAGCATGTACTAGTTGGCATTGTTCAGTAATTCACGTCTATATTTGAGAGAATTCGTTTAAAGTAGATAGCCCTTTAAGACATTGTGGTAACAAGTTCCTGGTAAATATGACTTTCATTTTTTTGTTGCCATAATGTTTCCAACTTCACTAAATGATAATACTAGTATTTCATATTAAAGGAATAGTCCGAATGTTTACTTGGATGTTTTATAATAAGTCGTCTGCTGGAATAGATTAACCCCCCTTTCCCTCATATAGACGCTTTCCGACGCCTCTGTAGCAGACGACATTTTGAAAACATTGAGACAAAATGAAGAAATTGTTCAAAACGAGCAATTTCTCCTTTAGTCACAATTTTCTTAACTCTATTCAATATTTAAACTTTCAATTTTAGAGATTTACCATATTTTTGACCTGATGATTTCAAAGTCGTCTGCTGAAAATGTGTTGTATGTGGGAAAGGTTTAAAGACTTGAAAACTCTACCTCACTCGTCTAAAGACAACGCAAGCCCCATGAAGAAAGAGATGGAATTCAGATTTGAACAAATGAATATAATACATAAACAGAGGAGAAGAAAATGTGAAGAAATTGTAATTGAAATCAATTAACAATTTCTCCTTTTCCCACAATATTTCAATCTAAATCTGACGAACTACAGACAAAATCCGCCCCCCCCCCCCCCCCCGAAAAAAAGCAACCACCCCTAAGTTTTTGGCATATAGGCAGACAAAATCCCCACCCCCCGTGTTTTTACCAAGCTGACAAAATCCCCCCACATAAATATTACAAGGTGGATAAAATCCACCAAACAGGTATAAAACAGGAAAAGATATGTTAAAATGAAAAAGTGTAAAGTTCTATGTTTAGATAAAAAAAAGTGTAAAATCATAAAATCATTAAATCTGATATGAAAAATATACGTTCATATGCTAATAATAGCGAAAAATCATTTTATTATAAAACTTGTATATGATTTAAAAAAAAATATGAAAGATCGTGCTGATAACATGTGCTACTTTGAATATCATGAAAAATATGAATATTAAAAGATTAAATGAAATATTAAATGAGAAAATGTGAACTCGTGATGATAACATGTGCTACTTTGAATGCTATATCATGAAAAATATGAATATTAAATTTAATATTAAATGAAAAAATGCTGTAAAACGCCAAAAACGTAGGGGTGGGGGGGGGGGGGGGGGGGATTTTGTCTGGATACCACATCTGACGATTCGATGCATGCGTGAAAAGCAGCACTGACAGCGTAAATGTTCATCGCTAGTGTGTAGTCAGGGTAAAGGTTCATAGTTTGTGTGTAGACAGAGTAAATGTTAATTTTTAGTGTGTAGACAGAGTAAAGGTTCATCGTTAGTGTGTAGACAGAGTAAATGTTCATCGCTAGTGTGTAGTCAGAGTAAATGTTCATCGTTTGTGTGTAGACAGAGTAAATGTTCATTGTTAGTGTGTAGACAGAGTAAATGTTCATCGTTAGTGTGTATACAGAGTAAATGTTCATTGTTAGTGTGTAGACAGAGTAAAGGTTCATCGTGAGTGTGTAGACAGAGTAAATGTTCATCGTTAGTGTGTAGACAGCGCAAAGGTCCATCGTTAGTATGTAGACAGAGTAAATGTTCATCGTTAGTGTGTAGACAGAGTAAAGTTTCATCGTTAGTGTGTAGAAAGAGTAAAGTTTCATCGTTAGTGTGTAGAAAGAGTAAAGTTTCATCGTTAGTGTGTAGAAAGAGTAAAGGTTCATCGTTAGTGTGTAGACAGAGTAAAGTTTCATCGTTAGTGTGTAGAAAGAGTAAAGTTTCATCGTTAATGTGTAGGCAGAGTAAAGTTTCATCGTTATTGTGTAGACAGAGTAAATGTTCATCGTTAGTGTGTAGACAGCGCAAATGTCCCTCGTTAGTGTGTAGACAGAGTAAAGGTTCATTGTTAGTGTGTAGACAGAGTAAAGTTTCATCGTTAGTGTGTAGACAGAGTAAAGGTTCATCGTTGGTGTGTAGAAAGAGTAAAGGTTCATCGTTAGTATGTAGACAGAGTAAAGGTTCATCATTAGTAGTGTGTAGACAGAGCAAAGTGTCATCGTTAGTGTGTAGACAGAGTAAATGTTCATCGTTAGTGTATAGACAGAGTAAATGTTAAACATAAAAAAGAAATAAATTTAGGTATAACAAGGGATGAAGCATTGAAATATGAGTGTACATTATACTTATTACGACACAACATCGAGGGGAATGTGTATGTCACGTATAAATGCCAGATCGAATTGAGTGATAAAAGGGTAAGACAAAACAAAAATGAGATAACCTCGTGTCTAAAAACTTACATTTCTTTTTATCTGTAAAATGAATGTGTTTTCTAAGTTTTAATACGAGGTACAGAAATATCTACATGATTGCGTGTATATTCACAGCCTTAAAGGATTCATTAAACTATGTGCTGTAAGAAGTACTTAGGCTGACCTTTGAAGGCTCTCACTATTATCAATGTGTGTTCATCTTGAAACGTTATCAGGATTTGCTACGTGTATTACGAATAATTATTCAGATAAACTGAGCTGAGAACAATTGCATTATACTTTCATCCGCTTAACTGCATCTTATTATTGTTCGGTAATCAAAACTTGAACCAAGAAGAAAACATTATATTGTAAACTCGGTTCACAGATACAGTATGGATACAAAGTGGATTCAAACAGTAACCATGACAATGTGCTTGAATGCAGACTGACACTACACGAGAGCTCTTTCTTCTGTCGTCCATTTCTTTCTCATCTTTTCAAAAGCTGTTTGACTCTCTCTCTCTCTCTCTCTCTCTCTCTCTCTCTCTCTCTCTCTCTCTCTCTCTCTCTCTCTCTCTCTCTCTCTCTCTCTCTCTCGCGCGCGCGCTCTCACTCTCTCTGTTCAATAGGTTTTTTTACGGTACATTCAAACTACATTTAAACATATTTATTGGAACTTCACTTTTCACAATACCTGCCTGTAAATGTCCACCATGATGTCTTTAATTACTTGTTGTTTTGTTTAATTGATATGGAGAGCCGTAATTAAGTTTGAAAAGTTGTGGCTCGACCGTTTCGCTTTATATGTAAACTCTAATGTTATACCATGTTATTTATTTCATTTTGACAATAAAATATGTTTTCAAACTAAATTGCATTGTCCCTTTGAGACTATCAGCAGATCTTATGGAATGATTGTATTGGGGTTTAATGTCGTTTTTAATATTATTTCAGTTATAAACCGAAGACAGGTCCCTGGGTAAACAAACCAGTACAAGGCTAGGACATGTGCCTTACCCAATAACACTTTAACATTATCGTCGCGCAGCGATTAGGAATTGAATTCGATACGCCCCTTCCAAATTACCAATAATAAATGAAGTGTTGTCATATACGAAATGTCTCCCTTGCACACATTTGTTTAAAACATGGTATGTTGTATAGGGCGTTAACAGATTGTAACAAGAAAAGGGTTGAAGTCTATATTTTGAAATAGGAAATAGATTTTCCTGATAACCGAATGTATTGGTCTTACGGCGCCTATCCAGAAAAATATCAAGACGATTAAATCAGAGTATGTAATTTAAGATCTCACATTTAAGACATGTGAATTATATTCTTAAATCTGTGTCTCGCTTCTGCTAATTTGTTACCAGAAAAGAGAATTATAGCATATATCCAAAAGAATATTAATTGTTGATTGGCTTAGCAATTTTGATTTCTCTGAAAGAAATTGTTCAACTTGTTGTATAATTATCGACACCTGGAGCTTACATATTCTGCTAGAATATACCAGGGACACCGAACCTGATGTAAGATGTGATCCAAAACTTTTATGGCCATTACTCTATAAATTATTGGACTTGGTACCCCGGTGATTTTACATTCAGAGTCTGCACATGGACTTTAGATGTGACTAAGTAACATGAACTTACCATTACTGCCTGTGGAGTACCATTGAAAGCTGACCAAATGTTCAGAGGACTAGATAAGGTGGAGTAACGTGGTCATTTCCCCACAATATATCTCTAATGACTCAACCAAACCCTATGTCGTGGGTATTCAAAGAATCGTCTCTCTGAGACGGTTCTTTTGAGTACTCACAACATAGTGTTTGATATTCAAATGAAGATTTTAGAAATATCGAAAATGTCTGCAACACAGACAGAAGGACGGTCCGCCAAAACGTAAATAACAACAACCACAACAACGAAAACGTGTAACTGGTAATATAACATATATAAAACCTCACCTTTAGGTGTTGCACTAGTAGTTCTGTCTCGCTCATAAGGTGTTGTACAGCAGGGTAGGCACATTTTCCATGCATTTTGAGCTTCCGGTTTTAACACACAGTAAAAAATAAAAATAAACAATCCTTGAAGTGTGTTCGTAAGGGCGAACAAGTAATGAAATACTTTGCCATAATCACCAATAGCTAAAATTGCAAACAACCAAGTCAGGCCTAAAAGGATGATGATGCCTATAGCACCGCGGATCCGTACCGCAGCACCTCGGTTCGAGTCTGACTTGGTGAGTTTGGAGGAGCGTCTGAAGATCTGTAGCAATACGAGGCTAAACACCACCAAATTGACGACCATGGTACCACACACGGGACCTAAGAAGGCAGCATAGAATGGAATTCGCTCCAACCAGCATCTACAGAATAAGTTAATTATTGAGATAAATTTCAGGAATACCAACAGTTGGCTACACGTGACAATCTTTTATATATATATGCCGAAAGAAACCTGGTCAATTGTACTTTTTGAATTTTTTTTGCTACAGCTTATCAAAAGATACAAGTTATCATTTGTGAAATGTCGCGTTCAGATAGCATGAGTTTATATTAATGCTTTATAGACTAAAGTGTGAAGAGGAAAAACATGATCAGGCTGAATGGGGCCACAAGCTGATCTGAGTATTCACTTGCAGTAAATGTTGAGGTCCGTTTTCCATTATATTGTTCAAAATACATATAGGATCTGATATGAGTTTTCATTTCATATAAATCTTTTATAAACGAGTTCAAGAAATTTGTTATTAAGCGAGCCAAACAGAAAATCGAGTATTTGCGGTCAAAAAATAGTCCCAACGTGTAATACTTAATAAACTGTTAACTTATCACACACACAAAAAATATGATCGATAATGGTCCCTCTACCTCGTACATCAATCGTGACGTTTGTGATTAACGGATACACATTCTCAGCCATTTTGTAAACATTTGCGGATGAATACAATACATAGTAATATATTAGATCGGATACAAGCATAGTCATGTGATAACAAGAAATTACCAACTGCCCTGACCTAGTTATGTGTTTAGTATTCATCATACGAGAGAGATGAAAGTACGAAAACACGTATCTCTTCAGTAATAGTCTTGCATCAGATTAGATAAAAGCAAGTCAAATGTGTTTTTTGTATTTGCTACATGCATGATGATGTGTCAACGAACACTAGCTATAAACACGAACATACTGTCATGTGTATGGCGTGTTTCTGTGGAGTTTTTTAATGTGCTATTTCTGCGTTTCTATCACTTAGTATGAATTGGTGGTGAATTGGAAAGTTAAAGATCAGAATACATGAAGCTTTTACTGATCTGAGTGTTCACTTACTGGAGTTTCGATGGATAATATACATATAAGATGCCACTGGCGATTTGAATTAACATTGTATCTACGTACAGTGAATACTTAAGTTAGTGTATGCATACGCTTTGTCTCACCAGAGTAAATCGACGGCGCTTTAATGTTTGATTGATCCAAATTCATCTTCTGAAATCCCCAGTCGAGGCGGTCATGGTGGAGTGCACTTGGGCAAGGCATATCTCCTAGCCTAGTACTGGTTTCTTTACCCAGGAATCATGCAAACGTGAACTATTGTCGTAATATAACTGACATTATGTTGAAAATGGCGTTAAACCCCAATAAAACAAACAAAACATATTCTGAACATATAAGTATTTTATCGAAAGTTGTACTCAAATGTAACTTTAAATGATGCCAAATTTTGGATATTTTCATGACTTTCAATTGACTATTTTCAACATTTACTGCCAAAATAGTTTTGAACTATTTATTACTTACTTTGTTTTCACAATAAGCAATATTTTCAGAAGTTTCAACATTTCAATATGATGAACTCCATCTGCAGTACAGCACCTTTAAGAACACCATACACTGTTTTGCAGACGGCAACTGTCGTAAATACTGTTTTCGAACACTGACCCAAGATTGTGGATTTATTAAATTCATAAACTACTTACATGCCACCTGGTTGTATGCCGTAGTTATCTGTTTTGTTAATCGACAATGTGATGATTACAATGACCAATGGTATACCTGCAGAGATAGAAGAGTCACCGGTTGACGTTCAGAGTGAAGCATTGTCTTGCTCTTGTAAGATATTGTCAGCGGACCTCTCTTAAAAGAATATCATTTTACGTATCCCATGATGTGAAAGTACTATATTACAATGCGTATATTATGTCTACTTTTGACTATTGTTGTACAGTATGGGGTGGGACTTCTAAAGTCCAAAATATTATATTTAAAACCCAGAAAAGAGTTGCTAGACTTATATTAAACAAACCTGTACAAACCAGTTCTAAATCAATGTTTTCTGAGTTGCAGTGGTTGACTTTTGAACAAAGATATTACTATTATATTGCTTTATTGGTATTTAAAAGTAAACATAACCTTACACCAAGTTACATTTGTAACCTTGTGTCCTTTGCAAACAACGAACATTACAATTTACGTTCTGCTAGTAAAAATAATTTGAATGTCATGAAATTTAAAACAAATAACTTGAAAACAAGCTTTACCCATAGCAGTGCTAACATCTGGAACAGTCTGCCTTCAAATATTAAGAATATTACTAAGTTACAAACTTTTAAATACCAGTGTAAAAAGCACTTACTTAACATATCGAAGTTATAAGAAAAGTATTTACAACATTGTTCTCATTTGTTTCAATTTATATATGCTTATGGATACATATATGTTCTGTATGAATGCTGAAATGTGTGATATAATGTTGTTTTTAAAATCTATATTTACTATTTACTTTAACATGATGGTGCTTGTCGTATAATTGAATGAATGATTTGTTAAAAATGTGTTTTGTTACAGAAGACCACATTGTAAATATGACTTTTTACATTTGTTAATTTGTATAAAATGCATAATGTGTTATCTTCTTAAAATAAAGAATTTATTATTATTATTATTATTATAATGTAAATGTCCATTCTTCAGGGATAACAGACGCAACACTCGATGATCTCGTTTTCACTCTTTTATATATATGTTGACGCATCTGCAGCAGATTACATTTAAAAGAATGTGGCATAAGGTTATTTTTTTTCAGTATGAGCAGTTTCTCTCTTTGCCACAATGTGTTCCAATTACAGTCCCTTTATTTATTGAGATTTTCGACATATTTGACAGATATGTTCAAAGTAATCTGCTGCAGATTTGTTGTATTTAGGAAAGGATTAAATATGCATAAATAAGTCACCAACACTACAATAAATGAATTGCCTTGACCTTTTAGATATATGGGAACACTTTCATGAACTTGACCGTATAAATAAAAATACAAATATGTTCGAATGGTTAATAATTGAATCTTGATCGGACGGTGTTACCGAAGTAATCATTTAAAGGAATATATGAGTCGCGTCACACTAACACTGACCTTAGGAGGTATTGACATATAAGCCGTCCCGCGAGAAAACAAACATTATGGTCTCTGCGTAATGTATCGACTCGGATCAGCTAAAGCATGCCGCGCAGGCTCATCCGGGCAGACACTTTTCGCCTCCTGTGCATTTCTGTTTCAGGAATCATTACTCTATACCTCTTTCCCCCTAAGGCGGAATGTGTCTTCCCAGATTAGCCTGCGGACTGCGCAGGCTGATCTGGGTCGATACATTACGCATAGTCCATAATGTTGGTTTTCTCGCGGGACGGCTAATATATAGTATTAACGATCAAATAACATACTTGTATCATAAGTCTTCATTTGTGCTTCCTTGACTGAATGGTGAACATGGAACAGGGATCACCAAGGTCATATATGCGCGGTTGCACAGGCTGATTTTGGTCGTTGCTGATCGCTAACGTCTGCAAAGTCGGTTTTTATATGACGCGGCTAATATCTCAGGTGACAACATTCTCTACTTCTTTAAACAATTTAATAAATTCGCAAACGGTTTAATCAACCATTGTATGTAGTGTTATCAATATACACAAATAGACTTTCCATTTATTGTTTGAAATGTATTCGTTAAGGAAAACAGGCAAGTTCTGCATGGCTTTGTTCGCAACGTTCAATGTAGTTTCGTAAGCCTTACAACATCCAAAACTTACCCCATCCAAATAAGGAGCTTTTAAGTTGAAAATGTGCCACGTGCGTGTTGAGGACCTTTACTAATAACAGGTACATATAGAATGCCTCAACCACCATCCAGCACATCACGGCTAGTAGTAAATAATGTAGTAACACGGCTACTATCTACAAATATATACAACATAATCTCATTTAATTAAGACGAAAAAACTTCGCTGCACGTATATTAGATCAGACTACGCCACACTATCTACAAATATGAACCGTCCCGCGAGATAACCAACGGTGTGGAATCCGTAAAGTATCGACCCGGATGAGCCTAAGCATGCCGCGCAGGCTAACCCGTACAGTCACTTTTCGCCTCCCGCGGATTTTCTGTTTCAGGAGTCATTACTCTATACCTCTATGTCCCTGAGACAGAATGTTTCGACCCGGACTAGCCTGTGCGGACAGCGCAGGCTGGTCTGGGTCGATATATTACGCAGAGTCAAAAATGTTGGTTTTCTCGCGGAACGGCTCATATATACAATGTAGCCTTTTATAACGGCACATACTTAGAGTATTGTCCTCGTTACATAAAGTTGTCCCACAACTGCTGAACAGTTAGTGGTGAATATAAGGACAAACGGGTTAATATATTTGGAATAAAGATGGCAAACATAATCATCATAATTTTGCATAACATGTCGTCCTCATTACTAGGTTGCTGCAATTAGTTTTGTAATGTAATGATATTATAGAGACCAATTGCTCTGATTGAGCATAAGGTGTTTCGCTTCTAAAACACTTTATCAAGTACAATCATCTGACATGTACAGATAAGTTCAAGAGACATACTTAGCTACAAGGGAGTTCGGATGCGATACCCTAGCTGCCTTGGTTCTTTAACGTGCCCAGTGTATAGCACCGATACACGCGAGGCATTTTATCCTGGAACGGACCAGTACTTGACCTCTAGTTGAGAGGGAGAAAATTAAAGCAGAAAAATCCAGGACCCGGAGCGGCATTTGAAACCCAAGACATCTGGATTGACAGTCCAGCGTGTTAACCACAAGACCAGCGGACCTCTCAAAGGTTTTGTTGAAATACCTCTATAATTTATTAAAGCAAGACATAACTATTACTAATACTTTCTATTCGACTTCCTTGTGGTATTTCTATGTATGTCTATGTTTATGAAAGTGTTTGTGAACTAGAGCTGTGCAAACTACAGAATAGAATATGAGGCAATGTGGCCTTTCAAGCATATACACAACTCAGTTATAATATCTTCCCAGCATCCTGATAGGTTTGAGTTGTGACGCTATATCATTACGTGATGCAACATTGTCATTAACACGTGATATTGTATATATGTTTGTAAGCGATAACTAATTGGTAGCATTTCCCCCTGTTCAACTAAATCATACTACACAAGACCCAATGCTGTAAGAGATATACGTCAGGGATGCATGAACAACTTAAAATAAATTGCAATAGCTTGTTCAAAGAGCGTATTGTATTACTTATGAATATGTGAAGTTCCACTGCTGACTCAAAGTAGCTACAGAAGACGACGTCAAAGGGGTACATGGACTCAAAACTTTAAACAGGACACTAATTTCATAAAAAGCGTTTGCCCAGTTTCTATATGATATCCCCGGTTTTGCAGAGTAATGGTGTTGCGTTCACAACGGTATCTCTTTCAGCGATTCCTTTATTTCATGCAATAAGATTTTTGGAATATTTTCAGAAGTAAAAGGCCAACAATGTTGTTTTCATGTGAGAAACTTCATCATTACAAGCCGTTCCACCTGAATCTGTATTTATTTGTAAGAACCTCAAGATTTCCATTTGCGCTAAAAGAGTTAACTTGGAAGCATAAGTCTAATCACAAGGTCGGAATCCTATTTTTCGAAAAGTCTAGCTAACCTTACTGCCTCTTCTTAATTATACAACATATTATTGACGTGAAATTCCCTTGCTCTTCCATCTAGCTTGTTATATCTGTTTTTTTATTTCTAGCACACACACCATATCCGGACCGGTAATGAAGCAATGAGGTTATAGCCCACAGGTGTATGACCATGTTGTATCACATGCTATATAATACAATTTCAATATCAATATGTCTATGCCCTTAAAGCCTTTGACTCAGGTCAATACTGCCCGTAGAGGCATATACACAG
Source organism: Serripes groenlandicus (assembly GCA_031761405.1). NCBI lineage: Eukaryota > Metazoa > Mollusca > Bivalvia > Cardiida > Cardiidae > Serripes > Serripes groenlandicus. The sequence continues at coordinate 17,123,853 of JASEVX010000008.1, read as the reverse complement.
TTCTGTTAATCTATTCTATGCTTAGACGCTTGCCTAACCACGATGTTTTACTGACGCAGTCAATTGAAATGTTCATATTCAAGATTAATTAAGTTTAAAGATATATAACAAACACACCGTTCAATTTATAACAAAATCGGGTGAAAATGGCGGACTTAAGGAACTCCTATATGGCACATTTATATGAACGGATAATCATTAAAAAAAATGAAAGTACTATATTTCTAGAATGTAATAATTGCTTTTTACCAATCACATACTAAAGTACAAATTCATGCCATAGAGTAATACTTTTATGGTTTTGGAGCCTCAATGTACTTGTATTTAATTAATACAGTATCTGTTAAATACCGAAGAAAATGTATAAATTATCTAAGATATATTTGTTTTTGCGTATGATTTTCGAGGGACAACGTGTGGATTACATGCGTCACTTAGTTGCATAGCCTTAACTTGATAGTATTTATCAAAAAGAAAGAAAAAAGTGACAATAGTTCATGTTGAGGCAACATCATCGTCGGAAATATAAGTATGTGCTGCATATAAACGTGTCTAAACAAATGATAATTTTGAAGAGCTAATTTGTAAATTACTCATCCCTTTTGGTGGTGACATATCGCAAGAAATATGAGATACAAAAATGGCCAGCGTGTACACTCAGTGGTCTAAGAATTGAAATAAAGAAGTATTAGAACTTTATCAAAATGATATTAATAATATGACAAGAAGGGTCTGGGAATTATTGTGTTTTGTCTACAGAACTTCTAAAAATTCTAAAATTGATATGTTTTAACCGTGGGGTCAATGCTGTTTGATGAACGAATCTCAGGTTTATGCGTTATGCTGTGATTTGTTTAATTGATTGATTGATTGGTGTTTAACGCCATTTTCAACAATTTTTCAGGTATATCACGGCGACCAGTTCACCTACTCATGCGTTTCCTGGTTTTCTCACACCAGTACACCACACAACATTCCTTCCAAGCAACTGGCTGCTTTTCCACATAGACTGTTAAACAGTCCATTGGTGAAAGACGAATAACGCAGGTCACAATGACTTTTGTCAAACGTCAGAAAGAATGTTGGCCGAGCTGGGTTTCGAACTCACAACCCCTGGATTGATAGCCCGCGTCGCTACCGGCTGAACTACCGGGACTCGGCATGTGATTTGTTTAAAATATATGTAATTCTCAACAATACTTCTGTTAACACGGATCAGACATTGTTTCCAACAGTATTCAACATATCTCAACATAATCTTCATTATATCCCACTCTTGCATACGAGCGAGCAAAGATAAGGTCTGGTTTTCGTGTAATTGTATTTGTATGGACAATATCATCCGGCAATTGTACGGATTTTGTTGACTTACACTACTACTTCCCTTTCTCACAATGTTTTCAATTTCCACCTGCTGCAGAAGTGTAGAATATCATCTGTATCAGCACTAGGTATAGACAGGAATAGTGTAAAAGCTTATTTAAAACGCAGGAATACCATATATAATCAGTTCCATAATGTACATATTAATTGTGTAAGGATTTAATTAGGGTTTATTTTCAGGCTACTTATATAGTATATGTTTGTACATCACACTATAATAAATGATTTCTTCTACTAAGATACAATACATAGTACATATACTCGCTACTTTACCTTACATCCAGTGTGATTTTCAATCATGTATTCCTGAACACCCACAATGAACACGAAGTTGACCAGTCCAATAGCAACACAAAGGTTCATCAGTATTTTGGAGAGGTTGTCCTTTTTTAACCGTCTGCAAAATTGATAAGTGAGTTGGGTTACACGTAAACCGACTTTAAGAATTTTCGACCAAGCACGACCCAGGTCCACATCCCCGCTTTCTGATAAATAAATTCTCTGTTCGCAACGTAGTCCTACAAATCTCTCTGACAATTTTTGAATTTTTTTCAAATTATTTTGATATTTCACCAGAAGGTCATATACCCATGTGGTAAGTTATGTCTAAGTCACATTTGCTGCGGCGGCCGTGGGGTCTGAAATATCTACAGCCAATAGCAATTAAAGGGCCCGCCGCAGCATTCCTACGGCCACATACTGTAGCAGTCACATATGTTAGGGTAGCCGCACGGCGTATTTTGAATGTGTGGGGACAGAAAACCTGCGACTGCCGCACGGCTTTTGAAGTGATGACGCACGGTTGCCTGCAGCGGCAGTAGGTTTTTAACAAATACCAATACTATCTATAATCTGTAGTTTAACACCTTAAACAGCAACATTAAATAAATTAAACCGCGTCTAGCCATTCGGGGTCCATTCTGTCTCATCCGTATCTTCACCGTCCGCAAATATGTTTTACATACCCAAATGTACCTTCTGACAAGAAAACTAGAAATGTAACTCCACTAGTGAACACGAAGCTGAGTGCCATAAAGACCCAAACTCGCTAGATGCGGCATCTTTAACCATTTCCAACATATAGACGCATTTTGATGCAAAATAACAGCAGACGACTTTTGAAACACTGTGGCCAAAGGAAAAAATCAGAAATTTCTCCTTGAAAATGCAGCAATATGAGGTCATCCGGAGTGAGGCACGGTGTGACAAAAGTGCATTGGAGATAGCAGAAATTCGTTAAAGTGATCACAGACATATAGTGCGTGATATTGCATGTAATGTTGGTAGTTCACTAAAATGTGTTATAAAGAAAATCTGGAAAGTTAGAAATAATTATATAAGGTCAGTGCCCGGTCTACTGACCATCTGGGAAGAACCTGAACCGGAGTTAACGGGAGATATTACTTACTTGAAGCATGAGTATGTAAGTAACGTCAGTATCACAGCGAGGCAGGAAACACCACATCCAACATATGATATTATCGACAGTGCTAAATGATCTGACTTTGTTAACGTCCATTCAGAACCATAAACATCCTAAAATAAAATAATGATTATTGATGGTAATAATACAAATTGCAATGAACTAAATACTGATAATATTGACGATGAAGATAATATTGATGGATTGATTGGTGTTTTACACCGTTTTCAACATGTTTCCAGTTATATTACGGCTTTTCCTGAGTAAGTAACCATTAAAACTGGTGCAGTATCAGACACCAGCCAGCCAGTCGTAATGAATACAGAAATGTTATTTGTAAATAGATAATAGTCGTAATGCTTACCCCGCAACCCTGAGCGCAAAGAAGGGCAGCCATTACTACCATTTTTAATGTGTTTGGTATGACTCGATCTGGATTCGAAACCACGAGGCGCACGCTCTACCACTACACGACCGAGGCGGTCCATGATAGTAACAATACTGAGGATGGTGATAATAGGGATAATAAAATAATAATATTATTAATCAAAATGATTATAATTATAAGAAAAAACAATATATAACATAAATGCAATTCTAAATAGTGGTTTGAACACATGGTCCATAGTTATATTTATAATGATTGTAATATTACTACTACCATTACTAATTATACTAAAACTACTACTACTACTACTAATAATAATAATAATAATGATGAGAATGATGATGATTCTTATAAAATAACATTGTCAATAATACTAATGACGACGTTGACGGTATTAATAATGATTATGATAATAGTAATAATAATAATAATGAATATGAAGATATTAATAAAATGTTCTTTGACAAAGGTGGTACTTATTACAACGAAAAAGAAAATAATACGACTATGACAATTCTACTGTTGGTGATGACAAATGAGCCGTTTCATGAGAAAACCAACATTATGGACTCTGCGTTTTGTATCGACCCAGATCGGGAAAGGCTCAACTAGTGAATAAACAGCGAATAAGGTTAAAGCTGTGCGCTAGTGAATGGTGGATAAAGGTCCGATTAATTACTCGTAGACACCATGGAATTGACTGCCATCGCAGCTGGCTAGAACTCTATAGTACACATTTAATATAGGAGCCGTCCCGCGAGAAAACCAACATTGTGGAATCTGCGTATCGAGCTGGATCAGCCTAAGCATGCCGCGCAAGCCTTATCCGGATAGACATTTCTCGCCTCCTGTGTATTTTCTGTTTCAGGAATCATTACTCTATATCTCTCTCCCTCTGAGACGGAATGTGTTGGGCCGGGTCAATTAGCGCGGACTGCGCAGGTTGGTCTGGGTCGATACATTACGCAAAGGCCATAATGTTGGTTTTCTTGCGGGACGGCTCATAGAATGATACTTCGGGTCTCAAGGGGCATATAGAGGAGCAAACTATAATTACAACGCATCATCACAAAAAGGCATTGCTATGATGAACATACTCTTCAACAACACTATTAGAACAGTATGAGCATATGGTCTTTCGTGTTAAACAATTGTTAAGTTCTACATTGTTTTGAACAATACTGAAAGATATTCAGCGACAATTATTGCATTAGCATTACTTTTGCAGCCTGCACTATTAATCACATCTCAAAAGTCAGTTATCCTATGTAAATGCCATTGCAATAGTAAGTCCTGTTATGTATATATATATATATTCACTGCAATAGTCTCTGTTCGCCAACTAATTGTACATCAGGCTAACCTTTTTGTACTTTTCCTTGTACTACAAACCTTTTTTATTCCATTAGGAAAACCTCCAAAGAGGAATTTACAATGCATTTACCATGCATCTTTACCACATTGCAACGTGGATGTGATTACAAATATTTAGAATAATAATATGATACTCCCAGATACTCTTTTTTTTTATGCTAGTACTAAAATGTTCATCTTGATTTTTGAAAAACAGATTTTTATTTCTCATGCCAATGTTGTAGGTTACCTGTTTTATTTCCTATATGGCTTACTCAAACGACTAGATAAGGGGGAGTAAATAGGTCTTTCTTCCATGATATCATTAGCACTCATTAAATCTATGTTGTTGGTACTCAACATAATCGTCTCACTGGGTATATACTGAACATAATTGGTAGCCATACCTCTGTAAATGAACGTAATCATCCTCGTCGCCAATTTACGTAGTGTCTTTGACACTCGATGGTTTCTTAAATAATTTGATTTAACCACAAACTAATTAAAGTCAAGCTTCGTGCTGCCCGACATCTTAGTGTACCGCATTTAGTGATGATGTAATACATTTTACACTTAACAATGACGTCGTATAAACTTGTGTTCAATAATCAAAGTATTATGAGTATTGTAAATACAACAGTAACGTACAACATTTTGTCAATTTATTGAACCAGAGACTCGTGGATAACTTTGATTTGCATAGTAATATTAATACATCTAGTTAATGTCACTGAAAGAGCTTTTTCGAAATTAAGATGTTCTTTTAACAGGTTGACTATTGAAATTGGTCGGCATACTAACATTCCTGTAGAAAGGAGAATGTTCATGTTTTATCAATCAATTACCAACAATGACGTAACTGTCTATCAATATCATGCTTTATTTTCATTGCGTTAGCATTTGTCTTTCAGTTGGTTCATTAATGGAATGTCTCACGACGAGTTTCATTCTCTTATAGTATGAGCTCTGATTCCGAGACGACACAACACAAATACATTTGTATTTCATGTCATTTATATGAATTTGAAACTTATACAGCAATAGGGGTCACACAATATATTTGATCATGTATTGTGAAAGCATATTTTCAATTACTGTACAGATTTTTAATTGACTTGAAGGTATATGTGTATTTTAAGTCTTTGTTCGTCGATATTACAAAGTTAACCCTTTCCCTCATATAGACGCTTTCTGACGCCTCTGCAGCAGACGGCTTTTTGAAAACATAGTGCTAAAAAACGAGCAATTTCTCGTTTTGCCACAATGTTTTCCAATTTTAGTCATAGGTTATCTATTCAATTACAGAGATTTTCTATTTCTTGACAAAATATGTTCAACGTCGTCTGCTGCAGAATTGTCGTATGAGGGAAAGTGTTAAAGACTTGATTAATGAAGCTTCTTACGTCTACACAAGATAAAATTCACACAGAAGGCTTACAACGTCAACTTATCATAAAACAGATTGATGCAAGAGATTTAAACAAAAAAGACAATTTTACAAATTTTCAGTATGTTGATTTAATTTTTTTTAAAATAGCACACCAACTATTACCAACAATAGCATTATTATCCACAAACAAAGAATAGTAATTTAATTCTACTCTTTAAGAATCCGCTGTGGTCGAGTGGTTAGCGTCGGGGATTTCGAAACCGGGTGTCCCGGTTTCGATCCCCAGTCACGGCACTACGGTCATGGTGGAGTGCCCTTGTGCAAGGCACATTTTCAAGCCTAGTACTGGTTTGTGTACCCAGGGATCATGAATAATTAAATTTAATTGCGCGCTAAATGACCTTAGCTGTCGATGCGCCATAAAACAATATACATTCATTGGATCTTTAAAATTAAAAAAAGAACGAAGGAGAAAGAACATGTTCAAGTGATCGTTCTCATATCTGGATACTTTACCTCAATAAGATCATCTCCGATAAATCTTAAATCTTAACTTAGATATCGTGTGTCATTCATTGTAATTCAGATCAAAGGCGTCATTCATTGCAATTCAGATCACAGGCGTCATTCATTGCAATTCAGATCACAGACGTCATTCATTGCAATTCAGATCAAAGGCGTCATTCATTGCAATTCAGATCACAGGCGTCATTCATTACGATTCAGAGCACAGGCGTCATTCATTGTAATTCAGATGACAGGCGTCATTCATTGCAATTCAGATCACAGGCGTCAATATTGCAATTCAGATCACAGACGTCATTAACAAATATACGGAAGACATGAGATATTTAATAAAAACTGCAAAATAGTTATTTGTGGAAACTATTAAACATATTTCATCTGGTAATTCGTCTATCGGTGTATATATATTTACAGTTTAAAGCAGCAAACTCTACATGTGCTAATTATTTTGAGCCGGGTAGATTATATCAATCATTTTTATACATAAAAAAGTATTTCTTGTTTTGAGTACTAACGTTAAATCATCAATTCACCAAAGTACATAACTATTTTACATTGCTGTGTGTGTTACTTTAGATTTTATTAATGACATGTCCAAACTGTAAATGTATTGTAAACATAACAACTGTTTTTGTTTTGTAAATGATAGTTTAATATAACCTGTATTTAATTTGTCTGAAAACAAATTAGAAATTGAAATAATATACAATACATGCCTGTGTACCAATATGATAGCAGATGAATATCGTTTTATGTTATGCTGTGCACTTTATTATATAACTATAACTTGCAGTATAGGCCTTCTGGCCTTCTTTAAAAATGTCTAAATCGCGAGTACTAAGGACTTCTTCTAGAATTAGTTTAACCTGTAGCTACATATAAGAATGATACAACGAAGGTGGGATATTTTTAGATATTAAAACTGTTTAATTATGAAAACTATTCGATTGTTTAATTCAATCAAAGGATTTTCGTTAACTCTTCCTTTTCTATAGATCGAGGTGTAATAATACACTGTATTGTCTTATGGTTGGTTTAGATATCCTATCCATAATTTTTATGTTTTTAAAATATGATTATTTTAAGTGGTTGATTCGAATAATATTGAGGTAAAGTAAGCATGCTTATCTTCACAGTCTGAAACCTGTTTGACGGGTCAAGAAGTCACATTTGAAAGAAAATTGCCCGCCCACCCGCCACTAACATAAATGCTATCATGTATTTGTATACATTTGCTTTTATTTTTGTTTATGTTTTTCATATTTTGTAGATAGTTCATGTATGTCAAAGACTAGCTTGTCAACAATTCGTTTAGGTCATTGACAAATTGGTAAATATTTCATTTATGTTTTGTTATTTGTATCACTATTGTCTGTTTTGAGCTCTACTGGCTGAAAGCCAGTCGAGCTCATGTCATGGCGAATTGTCCGTCGTGCGTGCGTGCGTCAACTCTTTCTTCAAACGACTTCTCCTCCCTAACCAATTGACCAATTGGGATGAAACTTCATAGGAAGCATCTTCTCAATGTTCTCTCCCAAATTCCTTCAAATCTATGCAAAATGTCTGGTTTCCCATATAAACCGAAAGAAACAACTTTAAAATTCTTCTTCTCCTAAACTGGTTGGCCGATTTTCAAACAATTTTGTAGAAATGTTCCTTGGATGACCCTCTTTCAGATTGCTTCAAGCCATGTTGATTGGTCGAAGAACATGGCCCTAAGGGTGCTGGCTATTTTGCCATATATGGCTATAGTGAAGACTTAAAGAATCTTCTCCTCCGAAAGTGTCAGACAGATGTTCAAATAATTTTGTAGAAATGTTCCTTGAGTGACCTTCTATCATATTCCTTCAAGCCATGTTGATTGGTCGAAAAACATTGCAGCCAGATGACGGAGCTATTTTGCCTTACATGGCTATAGTGAAAACTTAAAAAATCGTCTCCTCCGAAAGTGTTTTGCAAATTTTTTATTAGAAATGTTCGTAGGGTGACCCTCTATCTGATTCTTTCAAGCCATGTTGATTGCTCGAAAACTACGGCCGTAAGGGGGCGGGCTATTTTTCCTTAAATGGCTAAAGTAAAAACTTAAAAACTCTGTAGTATCTGGTCGATTTTCAAATAATTCTGTAGAAATGTTCCTTGTGTGAATCTCTATCAGATTCCACCAAGCCATGTTGAATGGCCTTAACGTATGGCTGCCAGCCTTATATTGGCGTAGTGAAAACTTTAAAAATCTTCTCCTTCAAAACTGTTTGGCCGATTTTCAAATAAATTTGCAGAAATGTTCCTTGGGTGACACCCTACGCGATTCCTTCAATCTATGGTGATTGGTCAAAAACATGACCAACAGGGGGCGGGGCTGTTTGGAGATTTGATTTTTGCCTAATGGCAGTGGAGAGATACTGGCCCTCTTTGGCTTCTTGCTATAAATATGTTATGCATTATGATAAACCCCATTTGATGATTACATGTATTTACGAATTTCTAATTTTCAATATTAATGTGAAGACTTCTTCTTTCCTAGACGAAATGACAAAGAAATAATTATTCTCCTCCAACCTATTTGGCCGATTTTCAAATAATTGTGCAGAAATATTCTTTGGGTGACACTCTACGAGATTCCTTCCAGCTATGGTGATTGGTTAAAAAAACATGGCCACCAGGGGGCTGTTTGGAGATTTGATCTTTGCCTAATGGCAGTGGAGCGATACTGGCCCTCTTGGGCCTCTCGTTATAAATATGTTATGCATTATGATAAATCCCATTTCATGATTACATGTATTTACGAATTTCTAATTTTCATTATTAATGTGAAGACGTTTTCTTTCCTAGACAAACTGACAAAGAAATAACTATTCTTGTTGTTTGTTATTACCAGTATAATAGGAAAGAATACTTATGAAATTCTATATTCTATATTTTTATAATTCGAAACTACTTCTATCTTATTTTATATGTTATTGTTATGTTTTTCGCCGTGACCATTTATAAAATGATCATGAAAATCTGTATGCCTTATTTCCTCGTTAACTTTGAAACTGTGTTAATATTTTTGCTTATACATGAATAAATGAAAATATAATTGATGTTAGATAAACTGCTTATATTATTGTTAATATTATGCAATGAATACTACAATAATTTTAACAAACAATCTTTACTCAAGTCAATCGATACAGGCATACTCACCATTAAAAGGGCAAAGTTTGTCAGATGATTACAGTGACAGACAGTCAGATTCGAGGTAGTAACATTGATTGAGCACCCTTCGCTGGACCAATCTCTGTTTGTATCATTCCAGTACACGCATTCTGCATTTACTCCTGCCTTAAAAAAAGTGTATACATTATTTTACCAAATAAACCACATCATCAGCAGTCGCTGGCTTAGATTTCCAGTCACGGCAGTCATGGCGAAGTTCACCTGAGCAAGCAAGGTACATTTCCTAGCCTAGTGCTGGTTTGTTTACCCAGGGATCGAGTATAATTGAGCTGTCGTCATGATATAACTGTAATAATGTTGAAAACGGCGTAAACCGAAATCAAACAAATTTGTGGAAGACTACTTTGAGAACGTAAAGGCAATACTACGAAAAAAGTATGTAAATGAAAGTATACTTATTGATTACGTTTGCCATTTAAACGTAGTAGTTCGGAGTTTTAAGAACCATTGCAAATAACTTTGATGTAGCGAATGTTAGACTAAATGCATGTTCGTCTCTACTCGATTGATAAGGCTGATGACCATTTCGATGTGCAGATATTAAATGCACAGAGAATTGACTGCATAACAAAAATAAATTAAAATAGGTTATATCACACTATACTGAGGATTACTTACTTCAAAATGAAGAAACGTTATTATGACTGGTTCATTGAGATTATTTATAGGAACGCCTGGCACAGTTGCAGCTATCACATGACTGTTTATAGCTCGAGTTGCAAGAACTATTTTATTGCCTGGCAGTATAATTTCTGTTGTTGTGTTGAGTTTTCTTATCGACTGAAATAGACACAAAAGGTACACGCAAAACTACACGTTACTAAGGTGAATGTCGACACCGACACTTAGACCATTTTTGGGACACGGTTCAAGCAAGGTAAATATGCGTACCAATGTTACATGGTGAGAGTACGGCATGGATATAATTATAACCCTTTCCCATATATAGACGCTTTCTGACGCCTCTACAGTAGACGACTTTTGAAAGAATTGTGACATAAGGGGAAATTTATCAAAACAAGCGTCCAGATCTTGCCAAATGCGAACCGTCTTTGCCGAATCCGTTCAGGAACAGTCCTGTAATTAATACGAAATTTGGCATTAATACCCACGTCAGAGTCCCGACAATTACAAATACGTCTGAGTCCAGACAAAGCCATTTGCAACTACGAGGGCTTCTTCTACAACATTCCCGATCGCCATCGTAGATGCGGACTATGAATTTATCTGGCTTGATGTTGGTCCAGATGAAGCAGCTTCAGACGTACAAATATACAACAAGTGTGATCTGAAAGAAGTCCTGCAGAACAAGACCATTGGCTTTCGTGATCCAAAGCCATTTCCTAGAGATAACATAATTATGCCATACTTCTTTGTTGCTGACAATGCCTTTCAACTGAGTACCGACATAGTGAAGCTTTTTGACAGTAGAGAAAGGATCTTCAACTACAGGCTGTCAATAGCACGCAGAATTGTGGAAACACGCGTTTAGCATATTGGCTCAGAGATTTCAAATACTGTCTACTGTGCAATACACTCCTGACAATGTGATAATCATCGTACAGGCTTGTGTCTGTCTACACAACTTAAGAGAGTACGCTACCCAAAACATTGGCATCAACCAAGTTTTCTAATAGGACGTGTCTATCACGTGAAAGTTTTTCTAACGGATGAATAGGGAAGGATCCTATCAAGGACGGTAGTAAAAATCCTGAATGTGTGACTGAGGCTTAAAGAGCAATTTTTGACTAAATATTTTCAAAGTCGTCTGCTATAGAAATATCGTATGTGGGAAAGGGATAATTCAGTGATAGTTAATCTTAGGACAGTTGAACAATGCATCACCATTTCGGATTCCAAGGTGGACTTTCAACGTAAGATACGACTACAAATGAGCAATCGCATACAGTAATTGAACACCGTTACTTTGCGACCAAGGAATTCATAGATACAGATCAGATCGATAACTGTAATTATATATATTTAGATATTTATGGCGTTTGAGTTTAAAAAAAGTAGTCGACGCCGGCTGCTGTGTTGTGAGGCTAATTTGTTATTCCATGATGTGTTTAAAATGCGACTTTTAACGTGAAGCGTATCAGTTCATGCGTGTTGTTTATTCGTTTGTTTTATTTCGGTTTACACTTATTCTAGTTACATAGCGTCGACAGTACATTATCGTTGATCCTTGATTGACTAGGTTTGGATATGTACCATGTCAAAGGGCACTCAACGATGCCTAGAAGAAGGCTCGAATTAGGAATGTTTGGTCTCCAAATCGGTATGAAATTCGCTAAGCAGAAAATTCGTTCAAATTATAAAAGCACGTGATTTAGCAGTGGGAACGTGAATTACGCGTGGATTGCACTTGGTGTCAAACAATCTTTTTACATCTTACTTTCCAAACACATGTGACCAATGAGCTGAACCTTAGAAGCGTATAGAGACATTACATAGGCTGGAATGGAGGCGATTTTATTGCCTTGTTATGAGTTCATCATTTCCCATTGGCTTCATTGCTGCTCTCAGTATATACATTATTTAATTATAGTTGTGCTAATGCCAATGATTGCATATTTCCATATTAGGTATACTAGTTAATAAAACTAAAGTGTGCTGTCTTTCCTACTGTATATTGTATTATTCCTTAGGGTAAGGATAGCAAAGAGACATAATTGGTAACACGCACAATGGTAAAATAGTAAATATAATTACGATGGTTATTTCAAACTAAGAATACTCTTTGTCTGTTTTGAATAAAAATTATTATCGACAAAAACAGTTGTTAGATAAGTCTTGCTTTCAGAAAGCCTTTCTTTGATAGGGAACGTGTTATTTTAAACAGCCTCTGCGTACTGTCATAGCTAACATTTACCGATCGCACACTCTCAGTCTGTTTCGTATATGTGAATGCACCAGAGGCATTGCATACTAGTAATTGAGATGCAGTAGTGATCATTTCCTAAATTGTGTTCGCTTTTGCAACCCTCTATTCAGATTCAAAATACAATGCATTCGATAATATCCATGCGGAGACTGTTAACATTTGTACTAACAGTTTATATGAAGGGTCTGTTATAGTTGATGGGATAACATATTCGAGAAATGTATCTAATGTAACCCTTTCCAACATGCAACACCTGTTATTAAAAATCACGGAACAACTCTATGAACGAAGGTATGATTTCTGAAAAAATAAAAATATTGTGGCGAAATGAGCAACTATATGTCGGAAAGGGTTAAATCAGGTCAAAAGTGTGGCATTATACGTTCTTTGCAGCGAAATTCAGTGTCCGTTCTTTTGTAAAAACATAGTTCTGATATCAGCTTTGTTTCAAAAAGCGTATGCCTTTTATTCAAATTTAACGTTTACAATGTATTGTTTGAATGGCGTACATTAGCACCTCAGGACTTTATCCCCTTCGTAAAAAAACTGCATAAGCAGACATTGGCCCCTTCACATGTGGAGATTATCCCCTTCTTATACGGACATTAGCCCCTTCACCGGATTGCAGAAAGCGGATGTCTGTCCCCTTCAACAGACATTAGCCCCTGCGAAATTTATAACGAACATCTATTTAATCTGCATCTGATTGACCCTTTCTCACATACAACATGATATATTGACTGCATCAAGGCATTAGTATGAAGAATCTCTATTATGAGAACTGAAAAAAGTTGAAAATATTGTGAAAAAAGGAGAAATTGCTAGTTTTGATGACCGCCTGCCTATTATAGCTAATTATAGGCAAACTGTTAAACACACAAATTGCGGATTAAATATTTTTAATGAAAATCCAATAATTGTTCCATTTAATTGCAATTTATAAATGTTCTTATATGATTATTATCTCGTCATTATAGGTAAACACGCTTAAATATTACGGTCAAATATTTTATTGATATTGACGAGGCTTCTTTTATAATGATGGTGCTAATGTTTGCTATATTAAGGGGCTTATGTCCGATATATAATAAGTGATGAAGGGGATAATGTCCGATGAAGGCTAATGTCCGCTATACAAAAAATGACGAAAGGGGTAATGTCCGCCATGTGAACAAGACGAAGGAGATAATGTCCGCATATGCAGTTTTTAACGAAGGAATAATGTCCGGTTACCGTATTGTTTTGTTCGATTAGTAGTGAAACAAAGGCTACACATTAGTATTATGTCGGAAAATACAACCAATTACATGAACGGTTCATAGTAAAGTCCGTTATTAGATCCGCTGACCATAATCGTATATGATTCGAGCTTGTTCTTCATACTGTATAGGCCTGTATTTAGATGAATCAATAGACAACACGGAGTTCAACGTCACAAGTTTTATACACATTTTCAACTTAGTTCCAACAGTTACATATACGGGAAATTTGTCAATTAAATAGACATTTCTAGTTCGGAAATGCGATCCAATGAGTAAAACAATAAAGACACTTACGTTGTAAAGTTTGGAACCTCTTAGTGCGTATAATGATATATGGTTTACTCTCCTGTCTTCTGCTGCCGAAAGACCATCAAACAGAGTCGGACGGAGAAGAATTCCTGATTGATTGTTGTCTGTCTCAACGGCTGCTGTATGAAACGTTGACTGTAATGGAATTTTAGTATTCTTAATGAATTATGAAAATAATTCTATGTCGGTTCTATGTCGCTCTCTCCCTCTCTCTCTCTCTCTCTCTCTCTCTCTCTCTCTCTCTCTCTCTCTCTCTCCTCTCTCTCTTCTCTCTCTCTCTCTCTCTCTCTCTCTCTCTCTCTCTCTCTCTCTCTCTCCCTCTCTCTCTCTCTCTCCTCTCTCTCTCTCTCCTCTCTCTCCTCTCTCTCTCTCTCTCCTCTCTCTCTCTCTCTCTCTCTCTCTTTCTCTCTCTCTCTCTCTGCTTATATAATTACGGTTACCTTAACATCAGAAAATGCCCCATCGCGGTTACTGCTATGCGTCATTGAGCGACCATTGAAACTGCTTACGTCATCTACATTGGTAACAAACATGGCAACGTTTTCTTTAACCACAGTATAATTGTCATTCATGACGTCAACACTATTTGAAAAGTTGTCTATAACGGAGGCTAGTCTGCAATTATAAAAATAAATAAACACAATCATGAAGTATCAGGGTCTTCATTTGTCACACACGTATTAATAATAGTCTTCTATTAAACGTCACACAGATGTAACTAACTGTGTGTCATAGAGACCACACTGAGGCTGGACACGCTAAACCAAGTTAAGAGTGGCCAGACGATGTAGTTATAAAACACGCTGGACTTTCATTCAAGAGGTCCGGTTTCAAATCCCAGTCCGGGATCTGTAAATGTCTGAGATGCGATCGTGTAGAAAATCCTGCAAAGTAACAAGCAGTATCTCGGAGTATATGTATCCACATGCAGATAATAGAATTAACAGGACCAAGATCATCCTAATTATCCATCGTAAATGAAATGAAAGCTGTTGATTCTTACAAGCAAAGTATCTCAACAAACCCCCCAAACTGTTGACAATGTCCAGGCCAGAGAAGTCAGTCCTATCAAACAGTACTCATTTTGACCTTTGACCTCTACGAGTGACCTTATCATTTGAGGACTACACACCATCTCACCGTGGTGCACTTTTGTGCTAATTTTCTTAGAAATCCTATAATGCACGGTTAAGATGCGGGTCGGACAGACAGATTTATGGACGCACAGACACACTCATCGAACCGCCAATGTGACAGCTATATGTCGAGCTCACCAAAGCGGACTCGACAATAAGTGATTTCAGACAGTACAATGGTTATCAACAGTCAATACACAACAGGCTACTGAACAACCCTTTCCAACAATTAACAAGTTTGCAAAGGAAGAGCTACTCCTATTGATAAATTGATTGTAGCATCATATATTATAATGTGTTTCCTGGCTTTCTCACACCAGTACTGACTACTCCACAAAACATTCTTTCCGAGCAACTGGCTGCTTTACCACAAACACTGTAATCCCATTGGTGGAAGACGAATTCCGCTTGTAACAGTTACCTTTGTCAAACGTCGGAAAGAATGTTGGCCGTGCAAGGGTTCGAACTTACAACCCCTGGGTTGGGTTAGGAGTGCTCCAGTAAGAGATCAGACAAATAATATCAAACTAAATTTCACTAATTAAGGGGATATAGCTATGGTATAACTGGAGAAAGTTGACTTGAAAGTGAGTCTGTCCCTGCAATTATTCTCATATACAGTCAAACCTGTACTGAAGTCAGGCTTTGTTTATAATATTGTATTAGCAATACCCTGTCTATAGTAACCATTTTCTTATTTCCAAAATTACTCATTTTCTGCACAATGACCCTGTAATTAATTATTTTCCCACATACAGATGCTTTATGGCGCCTGTGCAGCAGACAACTTTTGAAAACGAGCAATTTCTTCTTTTGTCACAATGTTTTCAACTCTTTTTTTTAGTAATTACCTACATTTATAGAGCTTTAGCCTAGATATTGTTGTATGTGGGAAAGGGTTAAAGACTACATGATTGATCTCTTCCCGTGGATGGTCTTTAACAACAGCTTTGCTCAAGTAAGAAAGGAACATTTTAAGTGTAACTTCTCGTTTCTAAGCCTTCGCCACATACATACACCAGACGGTTCATTACTATT
Organism: Serripes groenlandicus; assembly: GCA_031761405.1. NCBI lineage: Eukaryota > Metazoa > Mollusca > Bivalvia > Cardiida > Cardiidae > Serripes > Serripes groenlandicus. Next base: position 17,107,540 of record JASEVX010000008.1, on the reverse strand, counting down.
GTTAGAGTGTTTAAATGTATGAAATTATCCGGCACAAGCAGCTGATGCCTGCTTCTTCTTCTCAGATGTATGGGTCGTGCATTTATTGTCATGATCTTACAAGAGGGATTATCAAGTGAAAAGCTGCTTTTTATTGTTACTTAGCATTACTTCCAGTTATTTTCAATTATATAGACTATTTTAAGAAAATATCTCAGCAAGTCTATATTTCTTCCGTTTAAATCAAAATATTTTCGATTTTATCTCAAACTCGGTTACAAAATATAACTTTATAGTAGGATTTTACTTCGAAAAGTGTTAAATAAATGTATTTGTACATTATTCATAGAATCTAAGAATAATGTAATGATTTTTGAATTACCTCCCTTTATATCAAACTTCCATTCATAAGGAGGTTGTTTTGCCAACCAAACGTCGGGGGACCTGCTTACCACGTCACTCATCAATAGGCGGTATGTGTCGCGCAATAATATTCTCTGTCTCCAGACACGAAGAAGGCTAATGTTTACATTTGTTAATTCAATTACATCTTAGTTCGATAGTTCTAAAATCTTAGTATCAATCTTGTTCCAAAATGGCATTGACATTATTATTGTAAACCATGTCTCTTCAGAAATGATGGAACTATTTGGCGGTTAACGTTTTCAATTAGGCATTTATGACAGACTGCCAAAATCTCCCTATATATTGTTCTTCTTGTGACATAGTACAGTGGCTATTGTTACCACACTCGCCACAAAAACAATACTAAGGTACCAACATAGAATTGTGTTCAATTCTACTAAATTGATAAATTCCCTTTTAAGTCATCGTTTTATACATCGCGGCTCTTGGGACAGACACCAGTCAATCTAGAATTGTTTCCTAATCGACTCTGTTGAAGAATGGAGGGAAGGGTAATGAGTACTGTACGAATTTGTAAAAGGGTAATTGTACTAGCAGCATGAGTTCAACGGTATAAGGCATAACCATTGGTAATATTACCTTGACATAGCATCTCTGTTCTGCTGTGCCTGTGACAGTGTAAGGATGCCGACAAACAGTATATTGTTAATTGCATTGATCGTGTTGTTCATTACGCTGAGTGACGACGATGCTGTATCCAGTATTTGTTCTACGATGTCGACCGTTAGGGTAACGTCCACACTTGTGTAATTCTTCCAGCCTTGCGACACCTCGTTGACGGTTGATGAAACATTTTCCACGTTATCTGGAATAATACAATTTTGACGTTACCATACTTTGAAAAATATCACGAACTTGGCCATCTGTTTGGAACGTAACTGGACCACAGGTGTCATTGAGATGATATTGTTTTGCTTTGTTTGTCCCTATCTAAATGATATGTCTGTTTTTCAAAATACGAAAGCCAATTTCAGTATGTACACCATTTAGAAAATTATAATGTCAAATATACTTCATTGTCTTTTAAGGATTGGTTAGCTAGTTCAAAGCGCGGAATAAACGTATTAAAAAGCAGTCTTGTCTTGTAAAGTTCATCTCGGTGTGCGATCATGTAAACTTCTGTTCATGATTGTGTTAAAGATGCTAAACTCCAGCTTTTAGATAGTATTATTAACGTTTTAAAACTGTTCAAAAGTTGTCTTGAAGCATTAGAATCATAATTCTGGGAGAAATATAGAATTATAATTTCACTTTCTAGTACAATAACCATCTAAATATCGATCGTTTATGTTTATTTTTACTGGGTAGAACATACCCAGTAGTCAAAATTCTGTACATTTTCATGACTTTCAATTGACTGTTTTTCAACATTTACTGCCAAAAGTTTTGAACTATTTATTACTTACTTTGTTGTCACAATTAGCAATATTTGCAGAAGTTACAACAATTCAAAATTTTGATCGCCATCTGGAATTCAGCCCTTTTAAAATGTGTGCACCACGATAATTATGTTCTGTATCATACACGCCGTGTTTAGCGAATCGCGTCAAGACATGATACCTGATCGTATTAAATTAAAACATCGAGTCACAAAGACTTTTTTGGGGAATGCCATCATGTACTTTAGCTTAGTTTAAGGAGTAAACCCAAATATATTATTCCGATACTTGTCTAATTGTTTGTCATGTTAGACTGTCAATTCAGAGTCCCGGAGTTCAAATCCTGGTCCGGTTTCTTGATTACTCTGATGTGCGTTAAGTGTCTCCCACTTAACTAGCGATCAAGTACTGGTCCTTGCGAGGAAATGCTGCCTCGCGTGTATCGGTAATATACACTGAGCACGTTAAAGAACCAGGGCAAGAGCAGCTATGGTATCGCACCCTGACTCCCTTGTGTCTAACTCTGTCTCTTAAATGTAACTTCACCTGTCAGATGCTTGTACATGATTAAGTGTACACTACTATCAAACGGGCCTAAAAGGTTATACTTGATCAGAGCAATTGGTCTCCAAACTTATATGACAATGTATATGTTCAAATATTCGGTACTCTCGCAGTCTCGTGGTTGTTAACTCAGTCAACATACCATGTTTCTATGGAAACAAACATTGTTATGTGTTCATCGTGCGACAGTTTATACGGTCTATACTTAAAGCGCACTTGTTAAGGAGCAGTAAACCGTTTTTCTCCAACCTACATTTCTCTTATGACACTAACAAACCCTATGTTGTGGGTCCTCAAAAGAATAGTCTCACTGAGACGATTCATTTGTGTACCCACAACATAGGGTTTGAGTGTCAAATAAGGATTTTGGAAGTGGAAGTACCCACCTCAATTAGATAAGAAGAGTAAAAAGGTCTTGTTTCAAAGATATCTCTGATATCAAGCATTAACACCTATGTTGTGGGTACTCAAAAGAATTGTCTCATTGATACGAATCTTTTGAGTACTAACAACATAGGTTTTAGAGGTCAAATAACGATTTAAGAACATGCAAAATACCCCTTATCTAGAGCTAAGTTTAAGCAACTCATTGTAATAAACGTAATGTTCTTACTAAAGTACTACCTACCTGTCGTGATGTCTTGTTCGGCTATTGACTGCAGCTCTCTGAAAATGGCACTGGCGGCAGCACATTGTGTAAAGTTTGTTGCCGCCCAAAGGCCTAATGTGTCACTAAAATGGAAGCAATGCGAGGATTAGTGTAAGTTACTCAGGCGGCGTTTAGTTTCATCAACTCCTGCTATAGTTTTCAACTCTTCATGAACAATATATCAAGATGAATAATGTTTGATAAGTACATGTATGGGATTTCACACAGAATAAATAATCAATACTTCTTTAATACGCATTTCGACCCTTTTATTCCTAGTCTGAGACATTCTTCAAAATTAGCAACGCAATATAGCCCATTATATATAACCCGAATAGTGCGCGCATAGTTTAATTTGGATTTTACGCAATTATCAAAAGTAGTTCAGGCGTATCTCGGCCAAAATAAATTGATTAATGTGCCCATGATGTTTGTTTGATTAGTGATTTACGCGGTTTCAACAATTTGACATTGATGACCGCGCTTTCTGCGCAAACTACCAGTACTAATGATCCATTTATCCTGACCACAGATAGGCAGTCGTAATGCTAGCCCCACAATCCTGAGCGCCAAGCAGAGAAAGCCAGTATTACCATTTTAAAAATATTTGGTAAGACCACAGGCCGGGGATCGAACTCTTGACCTCCATCACCTAATGCGGACGCTACCACAACACTATCGAGGCGGATGACGTACAAACTAGGTAATGCGTCTTGTCGAAGGGAACACTAACTAACATTTGACGCTGCCAGAATTGGTCAAAGAGAGATATACCTTAGCACAAGGAAAACGTTAATAGTTGTTCTACATGCAGACACACGTCTATACGCATCTGAAACGACGCATTTTGAATACATTTTAAAAACAGAAGACAATACTCATGATGAACATGTTCTACTTTTACCAAACAGTAATTTTGGGGGTATAAACGTGTCGTTTAATGTCGCGTATATAGTGAGAATAGTGTTAACTTTTCCCCACATATGGGAGCCTTAAGACGCGCTTGCAGTAGAGGACTTTTGAAAAAAATACGACAAAGCAGAAATGCTAAAATCAGCAATTTTTCCTCCTTTGCCAAAATGCTTTCTGGTCTGTTAAATAATCACACTTTTATATTTAAGGAGTTTCCATTTATTTGCCTTGATATTTTCAAATCCGTCTGCTGAATATATGGTGTATGTGGGAAAGTCTTAACTCACAACAATTATATATGCGAATGCAACTTTAAAGTAGGACTAACGACATAACAAAGTATAAAAACATGAACTAGGAAAGTTGTTTAAATGGAAGTCCATGTAACAAAGTGACTCGTTAACGTTCCTTTGATCTAAAGCTACACGCGCAAATGTTCGATTAAGAGATGGCGACATGTAGGTATACTTATATGATACAATTGTGTCTGTATACACCGATATATAATTATTGTTTTCATAAGAGCGTGAACGTGTTTCTGATGCACACGACTATATAAGTACTGCCCTTTTAAATGGAACTGTCGGAAAATGTCAGTTTACTCTATAGTTCTAACTATAAACTGACCTGGTTATATTTTCATCTCTCAACACTTTAATTTACACGGACAATACCGGATCTCAAGAAAAACGTGTATAATGTGACCAGCGACTATTTACTTCTGTGTAAGATCATGTACTACAGTTACATGCACCTCTGATTTTCTTGACCTTTGACCCTTATCCACAGGGACTTGCTCCTCTTAAAATAGATATTACATTGATAGCGTAATATCTATTTTTAGAGGAGCAAGTCCCTGTGCCTTATCCCACGGAATTCCTGAACGTGGCATCCTCATACTGGCTGTTTGTTCAGTTCTTGCAGTATCTTAAATGGACATGTCTTTGTTATGGATGCATGAGTCGCTATGATATTATAATAGGTTTAGATAGCACACATTTGTAGACTGATCTAGGTTTGCATTGTTCACAATTATTTTTTTAGATCATTCATGTATGCCGTATGGCTATGCATTACAGGATGTGGGAAATATCAGGTTGCAGTAGCGATACATGTTTTATTATTATACCACGAGGGGCGTGAACAATTGATATCTCGCGAAACCGAAGCTCGAGAGAGATGTAGACTTTTCCACGTACCGAGTAGACAATACAAAGCCAAACTTCGTTACTGCAACATAATTGTCCTTTCATCATATACCTTGTATAGAATAAAGGACACCTATACATATTTCTCTTTTTTAAATAACGAAATAACACAATTTACAAATGAAATAAAATGTATGATTGGCGTGTGAACCACGCCCTACTATCTCATTTTAAATAACGTGAGTTATATTTCAATTACGTAATATCATATTTCACTGACGTACCATTACTATATTTGGTACCATTTTAATCATTCATGTTTGAAATTGCGCATGACCATTATAGGTACAAGTATTTGCACCGGAAAATGTTCAGGTATATATTATATGATTCTGTTTTATTCATGCGTTCCAACTGATGAGTGAATACTGCGTTACACGTTGATTGTTCATGTAAGACAGTTAAGCATTGGTAGACCGTCTACGTACTTTCTGACGATCCGTCAATTACGTCCGAGTGCACATAGAAATTTGACATTTAAAACAAAAAAACCTGCAATAAATTCTAATGTTTCCGGAAACTAATGAAATGTTAATTATATCGTTATTAACCCTTTCCTACTTGCAGACGCTTTTTAACGCACTAGTCATAATATCTCGAGCTCAACTCATTAAGAACACTTTTGTTTTTAGCTGTGTGAAGTTAGCTAAACATACGACATTCGACATTCGACATTCAAAAATAAAACTTCAAAAAATCGAATGTCGTGCTGGCACGACATTCGACATTCGACATTCAAAAGTTGGAAAAAAAAAACGAATGTCGTGCTGGCACGATATTCGACATTCGACATTCAAAAGTTGAAAAAAAAAACGAATGTCGTGCTGGCACGACATTCGACATTCGACATTCAAAAGTTGGGGGAAAAAAACGAATGTCGTGCTGGCACGACATACGACATTCGACATTCAAAAATTAAAAAAAAATCTCAACGGAGTGGAACAACGGCCTTAAGGCTGATTTCTACCCGAGTCTGCCGCGTGTTTTACGGGGAGCTCTTGGGCCGATAGCCCTTGTCACGGGAGTCGAAAAAAAAATCACAATGGAGTGGAACACTTTTATCTTTTTCTTACGAGCGTGGAACAACGGCATTAAGGCGGATTTCTACTCGAGTCTGCTGCGTGTATTACGGGGAGCACTTGGGCCTACAAGCCCTTGTCACGGTAGTCTAAGAAAAAAAATCACAATGGAGTGGAACACTTTTATTTTTATTACAGGTCCCGCAGTCTACCCGCGCTTACGGCGAAGTGCAGAGCTTTGTTTTACGCTAGCACTCCGCTGCTTGTAGGGGAAATGTGCGCCGGTGACGCATATGATATACGGCCGGTCCCGCAGTCTAGCCGCGCCTAAGGCGAAGTGTTGAGCCTTGATTTAGGCGAGCAATCGGCTGCTAGTAGGGGAAATGTGAGCACGGGTCGCATACGCTATAAGGCAGGCCCTGCAGTCTACATTCGACATTGGAAATTCAAAAACGAATGTCGTGCTGGCACGAAATTCGACATACGACATTCAAATTTTTAATCTTTAAAAAATCGAATGTCGTGCTGGCGACATTCGACATTCAAAAAATAAAACTTCACCAAATCGAATGTCGTGCTGGCACGACATTCGACATTCGACATTCAAAAGTTGAAAAAAGATCTCACGGGAGTGGAACAACGGCCTTAAGGCGGATTTCTACCCGAGTCTGCCGCGTGTATTACGGGGAGCACTTGGGCCTACAAGCCCTTGTCACGGGAGTCGAACAAAAAAAAATCACAATGGAGTGGAACACTTTTATTTCTTTTCTTACGGGCGTGGAACAACGGCCTAAGGCGGATTTCCACCCAAGTCTGCTGCGTGTATTACGGGGAGCACTTAGGCCTACAAGTCTTGTCACGAGAGTCAAACAAAAAAAAAATCACAATGGAGTGGAACACTTTTATTTTATTTCTTACGGGCGTGGAACAACAGCCTTAACGCGTATTTCTACCCGAGTCTGCTGCGTGTATTACGGGGAGCTCTCTGCTGCTAGTCGGGGAAATGTAAGCCGGGGCCGCATACTCTTTAAGGCAGGTCCCCGCAGTCTACCCGCGCTTACGGCGAAGTGCTGAGCTTTGTTTTACGCTAGCACTCCGCTGCTAGTAGGGGAAATATGCGCTGGTGCCGCATATGATATACGGCCGGTCCCGCAGTCTACCCGCGTTTACGGCGAAGTGCTGAGCCATGATTTATGCAGGCACTCGGCTGCTAGTAGGGGAAATGTGAGCCGGGGCCGAATACGCTATAAGGCAGGTCCCGCAGTCTACGCGCGCTTACGGCGAAGTGCTGAACCTTCTTTTACGCTAGCACTCCGCTGCTAGTAGGGGAAATGTGCGCCTGGGCCGCATACTATACGGCAAATCAGGCCCCAGCGCACATTTTCCCAGCAATATGCGGAGTGCTGCCTTGAAACTAGGAGAGCACTTCGCCGGCAGCGCGGGTTCTAACGGCGGGACCGCCTTGTAGCAAATCAGGGCCCAGCGCACATTTCGAATATCGAATGTCGTGCCAGCACGACATTCGATTTTTTGAAGTTTTATTTTTGAATGTCGAATGTCGAATGTTTTTTTCCAACTTTTGAATGTCGAATGTCGAATGTCGTGCCAGCACGACATTCGTTTTTTTTTTTCCAACTTTTGAATGTCGAATGTCGAATGTCGTATGTTTAGCTAACTTCACACAGCTTTTGTTTTTAGAGATTTTTTTCCAATACATTTTACAAGTACATCTCTATCAGATTTGTTGTTTGTGGGAAACGTTTACTATTTTTCATCTTCAATATCAAATTCTAATCTGGCATCTACCGGATATGGATAAAATAAAAATCATATACCAGTATCTAGTAGCGTTTTTTTCAACACCTGGTGACTGGAACGGACAAACAAGAACTGACACTGTGTCAGATATCACACGACTCCATGACACCGTTCCATATATGACGCTTGGTACGACGTCAGCTTCACACCAGCCTGCAGAATATAGAATGTTACAAAACGACTTTCAATAAGGTTTTTCTTTTCTCATACGCTTTGCGTTTCAGATCATATGAGCTATGGCTAATTGTCTTTGATGTAAACACATCGATAGTTTATGACTAGATAATGATGAGTAAACTAGTATTTTCCCACCTATATCTATTTTATGACTTAACCAAACCCTATGTTGTTTGTACTCTAAATAATCGTCTAACCGAGAGTGTCAAATAAGTTTTTCTCTATTTTTAAATACTCACCTTATGTAGGGTTTGAATACAACAAACGAGTATATGATCCGTACTTTAAGAGACCTAACCTTAGCATACTCATAAACTTGTACATAGAGTTTTATCTACACATCTTTGATAAAAGATTCAAATGTATACATATTTACTTGTTTTTTAGAAATTTCTTTAAACCGTCTATGACTAATGGGCGAACAGTGAAAAGATTCGTCAGACTTCATGGACACGCACGTGCCTAACGGTTGGTTTCCGCATAGCTAAGTTTAGACGCGGGCGAGTGTATGCATCCGCACAACAGAACTTTCAGTGTCCCTAATATACTCCTAAATGCAAATTTCGAAAAACCGCATACAAATATGTGCAGAAACAACCCCACACGATGTCAAAGTCGAAAGGTCAAGAAAATACCAAAACACCAGACGCAGTCTTGCTTTTTAACGCTTTCCAACCTGTTAATAGACCTGTAGTAATGGCTTTCTTTCCTTGGCAATCGTAATTGTGCGGTAATCATGTCGATCCAATTGCTGCTGTCAAGATAAATGGACCAGTAGTACTTGTAGCTTACCAAGGACACGCCCGTGATATAACTGAAAATGTGTTTTTAGCGGCGTAAATCACCAAAGAAACCAACAATATTTGACAAAGCAAGCACACTATACTTACACGCATGATATGGTAATATATTTGTTGTTTCAACAGATTTGTTATTGACCACCGATACGCTCTTTAATGTCGTTTGCATGGCCGATTTGACGTCTGAGTTACTGATAAACCACATGGTAGTGACCGTAATATTTACTGCAATCGTGACTCGTGGGGCTCTAAAAAGTGAAAATAACCAACATTGAGGACAGTGCGTAAAGTATCGATCCGGATCGGCCTAAGCATGCCTTGCAGGCTAAACCGGACAAACACTTTTCGCCTCCTGTCGATTTTCTGTTTCAGGAACCAATACTCTATACCTCAATAGCCTTCGAAGAGTGATATTGGTCGATACATTACGCAGAGTTTATAATGTTGGTTTTCTCATAGGACCGATTATATGTGCTTTCAACTTAACACCTCCCTACATGCAGACGACTTTCATTTGACGCATTGTTCATGTATCAGACTTTTGCCATCGAAGAATGTCCTCCTTTTGACTCAACTTGTTCAACTCTATTCAAGAATTATACTGTTATATACAGAGATTTGACACAGTTTTGTCTTGATGTTTGCAAAGTCGCAGTGTGCCGATTTATTGCACGAGGAAAGAGGTTTAAGTAGGATTACAGAAAGTTATGTGTACTTTTATCTAAATTGTACTTAAATAGATTGAACATTTCAACGAAACACACCTATACAAAAACGAAAGCAACAACAACATTCAGGTAGCTGTAATTTAATAATGCACTTTTTCATGTATGCAAATGGACATTAATAAGAAGTAGGTTTAACTTTTTTCCACGTAAAACAAATCTGCAGCAGACGATTTTAAAAACACAACCGCAAATATATGGAAAATTCTTTCAACGAAATATGGTTATTGAAAAGAGTTGAAAACACTTTGGCAAATGGAGAGACTGTTCCTATCGAACAATTCTTCCATTTGCGTGAATATTTTCAAAAGAAGTTTGCTGCAGATTCGTGGAAATGCGTCTGCAAGTGGGAAAAAGGTTAATGTATTTCGGGCTAACAATGATATCAAAAGGATACAATGTATATCAGAAAGATATATCAAATGGAGATAAAAAGCATCATCAATATATATTTCTACAACATTTCTACAACATTGGCATTTACTTTCATGGTTTTGACAACTACGATTTCGAGTATCTTTCAAAAGCCATTTAATCGCTTCATATTAACTTTATTTTATATCCTGGACATCTAAATACGGCTTATATATATGTTTCAACGGTGTTTTAGGTCATAATTTATATTAACAATGCTGTGCCAGTCCTGTGAAATAACCGAAGTCAATTAAACGATGTTTTAAATATTATGGAACACTGATTGGTTATACACAGTGACTTAAATATTTAATGATGCTTGAAACCGTACTATACAGTGCCAAATTTAATCTGTTTTCTTATATAAACGTGTACTTTTATTCAAGAAGTGGTGTACTAAGTTAATTAGTGAAAACATAGCATCAACAATTTACATCGTTAGCTATAATGCCGAACTGGGCATCAGAAAGTGTACTTTTTTTGTCGCAAAAACGAACAATGCGGTTGTTTAAGACAGCGCTTGGAAAAAAAAATGGGTACATTCGATACCGCGATAATATAAAATACAACGTATACCACCCAAATGCAATACATTACAACAATTGAAATGTCGCACAGGTAATGTTAAGTGATATACACACTTTCCAAGAAATATAGATTCAGTAAATTCATTTCCGAAAGCTTGACCACTCTTAAGCTTGAAATCACAATTATTTCGAGTGAGATCCTTATATCAAGTACCTGATAATTAAAAGACACATAATTAAAATCATTTTCCGAACACAATTTCTCCACCTTATCATTTGCGAATATATGTACATGTATGTAAAAATACATATCTACTTGGACCAATAGAAAGTACATGATTACACTGAACAGTTTTAAGATTGTCCATTCATATATAAACTACAGCATAAACAAGAGGGCCATGATTGCCCTAGTTCGCTCAACTTAATTATACAATGTACTGCATCATGCTCAAGTTAAAAATGCAGTATCCAGAGTGTTAACAAGATGTCCCTTCAATTTGGCCTAGTGACATAGATTTTAACCAGGCATGACCCATATTCGAAATTGGCCTAGATATCAGTTAGATAAACATTCTGTTCAAATGTCAAGCTGCTGTAGCCAAAACAGTGGCGTTTCTACAGAGTTAACAAGATTTTCCTTCAATTTGACCTAGTGACCTAAGTATGAACTCAACATGACCCATTATCGAATTTGACCTACATATCATCAAGACAAACATTCTGATCAATTCTCAACATGCTCAAATTGAAAATGTGGCCTCAAAAGCGTTAACAAGATTACCCTTCAATTTGACATAGTGACCTAGTTTTTGACCAGTTTCGAAGAATGTACTGATACACTTTCATGAAGATTGGATGCAAAATGCGACGGACGACGCACGACGGTCGACGGACGACACACGACGCACGACGCACGACGGTCGACGGTCGGACGCCGGAAAAAATGTGATCACAATAGCTTACCTTGCACTTCGTGCACAGATGAGCTAAAAAGCAAGGCGTTGTAGCGGAGGGATTTTACTGTATGTCAGAGACAAATTTTTACATGGAGTAAAATTAATCCGAAACAAAGAGACTGTTTTCAATTGTTTAAGATGGATAATACTTTTTTCAATACCGCTGAATAAATCTACATGTATGTTATACATATGTTGCACCTGAGGGATCGACACCCTATGAATACTTTGAATTTGATATATTTGACAAAATTGAATCTGATGTTAGACATTTCAGAATGAAGGGGCTAAAGTGTTTGTATTAGGCGATTTAAATGCACGTGTCGGGTTTAAATCGGATTATATTATGAATGATAGACCGGTAATCAATCACGATCAGTCTAACTGTAGCCCTGTCGATTTGCAAATCCCTCGCGCTGCATGCGATATGGGCTCAAATTGGACCTATGTAAATTTCTTGGTATGTTGAAAGTAAATGAAAGAGTCGGCAAAGATAGGAACATTGGTAAATTGACGTGCTTTACACAAAATGGTTAAAGTACAGTTGGTTATTTGTTGACTAGTTATGAAAATTTTGATCTTTTATTAGACTTTAATGTACATAAGTTTAACGTTCATTCCAACCACGCTCCAGTTACTTTCGAGTTTATACGTCATGTAAAAATGATTGTAAAGATGAGGAAAGGTTTGTGTATAGATGGAACCCCGAACATATGGATCAATGTGTACATGACGTTTCATCATCGATCAAGTTTACACAACATCATGTCACATGACTTTGATCCCGATATTATGGTCAGTTAATTTATGGATTTTCTAACAGATATTGGAAATAGATGTTTTGAAAAACATGTCAAATATAAAAGAAAATTAGCATTTTGTAATACTTCTGATAACCCCATGCCTTAAGGATTGGTTTGATGATACATGCAAACATAAAAAACATGCTTATGAAGAAGCTTTACGAAACTATAATTTGGCAAAAAATGATGAAAACAGACGGAATGTTCACATCACTGTTGAATGAAAGGCTTAAAGCATGGTCCGATGAATATGAAATTTTAACCGACGCGCAGTTCGGCTTTAAATCTGGTTATAGCACAGTCGATGCAATATTCATACTAAATTCATTAATTCAATATAATTTTCTGACAAGAAAAAGCTGTACTGTTGTTTTATCGACTTGCAAAAATGCTTTGACTCTATATATCGAAATGGTTTATGGTATAAGCTCATTAAACACAATATAAAGGGAACGTTATTTAGTTTCATACGCTCTTTGTACAATGATGTTAAACTCTGTGTGAAATTCATGAATTCATTATTGGATTTTTGTTACTGTATTACTGTAACGTGGGATTATTGCAAGCTGAGACTATCTCACCAATTTTATTTTTATTTTCACTGTTTGTTAATGACATAGAACTGTTCTTACTAGAAAAGACGGATAAATGTTTTACTGTAGGTCAATTCTCTATAGATCTTCTTCTTTTTGCCGATGACTCTGCTTTGATCGCTTAGTCTGAGGCAGGATTACAAAACTTAATATGAACTTTTGAAAATTATTGTAAATCAAAGCGCCAATGACACTGTAGTAGCGATCATTTGGAAAATTTTGCAAAGTAACAAGCAGTATATCGGTGTAGGGCTTGCGCTTTTCAATAATAGTGCACTCTGGTGCGGATCAATTTGAGAATGTATCAACCCTGCATCTTTTGACAGTAGAATAATGTTAGCTTGCCAGAATGTTGTCTTGGTGATTTTTTAGTTACGTTCTGAAACTGGTCATGATGTGTTCAAAATTAGGCCATTCCAAATTTATGAAAAATCTAGTTGGTACTCGATAGACTAGCTACCGTTTTAGCTCATTATAATGGCTATTTGTAATCTAAATTGTTCGGGTAATCACATATTCATCACCAGGTCGCTAGGCCATATTAAGATAAAATATTGTGTACACTTTAGAAATGACAAAGTTATCAAGAAATGAGAGAAAACAGTATCCATTAGTTTGGTGTTTGTTTCAATGATGTCCGATATTAAACAGGTCTGTTTAATTTAGTCCCTTCACATTGCATGATTGAGGGTTGTCAGAGACATATAAACACAGTGTGTTTATATGTCTCTGAGGTTGTAAACTGCTTCGAAAGATTTGAGTGCAATAACAAACACAAAACATGCAGAAAAAGCACAATTTCACTATTTGCCAAACTGTTCAATTTATAAAAATATAGGCATATATTATAATGCTCGATCTCCAAACTAAATAAGGCTACACTTTCTGCATTGATTGCTAATTGACTCTAGAACGTGTATACATAACGTGTGTACATACTGACATCGTGTGTCCTTTAAACCTTTGTAAACCAGTCTTATTATCTAGACGCTTTCATATATTTAAACAAATACAAAATAAAGCGTTTATATTGAGATTTAAGAACACCAGTCTCGCGAGCTATTTATAGAACCTTTTGGAATTTCCAGATTTGAGTATCATCAGAGTTATTTGCAAGGCAGAACGCGCAATGATATTTATTATCTGCCAAATCATGACGAAGATACTATTTACATATTTTAACTCTATGTAGATAATGTCTCAATAAAACTCAAATATTAGTAACAATCCGGTACCAAAGTAGCACTGACATAATTATCATTAATCGCGTATCTGCATCAATGATGGAACTATAACGGATGTGAGTAAAATTAGTTTGCAGTAAGGAAAATAAATATCAACCGATTTTTCAAAACCGACTATGTAAATATTGTTCTTTGTTGTTGTTTCTGTTAACAAAAATGAAAATCTAACATTCAACGTAGATAGAAACCAAAATAGTCATATTTAAAAAAGGTAGAACATTATGTTTACATATTCGGGGATTAGTATTGCGGTAGTAAATACCTTTAATTATTTAGGTATATTTAGGTGTTCTCCAGTAACGGGTCATTTTATAATGCCATTGAAACTTTAACGAGTAAAGCTACGCGCCATGGACCAATTTCTTGCGCTAACAAAACATAAGGAAATTCCTTTAAAGATTATGATTTATCTGTTTGACTCCTTCGTTGCAATAATATTATACTATTCTTGCGAGGTGTGGTGCTTTAACACAGTTTATATTGTCGAAAGACTGCATAGACAATTCCTCAGAAAATTATTAAATGTAAAAACATCAACTAGTAATTCAGCTATTTACGGAGAATTCGGAAGATTTCCACTCTTTATTAATATTAAAGTAAAAAAATATATGTACTACGTAAACATTTTCACAGAGAAAAAGTTAAATTGTATTTTACAAACAGTTATAAATGAATCAAATCTTTTTAATAAAAACTCAAACGTTTGGACTAATAAGGTTAAAGCATTATTACAAAATACAGGAGTTTACGACGTTTGGCTATATCCAGACTCAGTTGATCTAAAACGTTTTGTACCTCTATGCTGTAATGATTGATATGTATATAAGTGAATGGTTTCAAGACATTAACATTAATTCCTCATTGTCTATTTTCAGACACCTTAAATCTAGCTTTGAATGGTCAGATTAACTTACAAAAATGAAAATATCATCATATAGGAACGCCGTTGCTATATTACGTCTATCAGCTCATACTTTATATATATAATACGGTAGACATAGGAACATCAGTAGAAATGATAGAATCTGTTCACTTTGCAATTTACAAAAACTTGAACACGAGTTTCATTTTATGTAAGTTTGTCCTGCCTATACTGATTTGAGAAGAATATATATAAAAACGCATTACTATCAAAATCCTAGTATGTTAAAATTGATTCAGTTGTTAAAGCCGTTGGAATATACTACATAAAAGCTAATGAAGAAAGAAAACATGAATTAAACAATGTTATTGTATAGAAGAAATTACATGCATTATCATGTATTATTTCCGCTAAATGTATTTTCTGTATCTATATATTATCCTATATATATATATATATATATATATCTGTGTATTATCCTATACTGTATATGGTATATGTATCTGTTTATATTTTCATCAAATGAGAGTGTTGAAAACTTAATATATGTAAATATGTATTATCCTATTTTGTGTTATTTATCTAAATAAAGGTGTCTATTTATATTTTCATCAAAAGAGAGACTTTATATTTATCTACCTTTATTGTGTATGTCTTTACTCATGTATGTTTAAATATGTTGTATTTTGACGATGAACGATATGTGTTCAAGTCAATATTCTTGAATAAAGTTCTGTTCAGTTATATTCTGTTATAAAACCATCGTTATCAAAACTGCTAAAAAGCATTGTAACACTTTGGTAATCGTTTGGAATAATGAAGTTCGAACTGCTATTATCATCTGATTTACAAAATGTGTAGTTTTTTAGGTGTGCATGTTCATGAATATCAATCACCATTATTCATTTAGAAATCTTTAAAAATATATTCTTTCTGCGAATAGGGTTTTGTAATCATTTTTTGCATTACAAAATAAAGCGTTAATTTTCATAATTTGTTTGCAATTTAGATATATGTTAAAGGTTTCCGGACAACGACGTTTCAATTTTGCATTCACAAAGATACGGTCAGTTTTCATCATACATTTTCAATTTAAAAATGTTTAAGGTTTATAGATATTGTCATGTCGCAGTAAGCAGGGCCCGTATATATATATTGTCCCTGCATTAAGGCAGTTGTCATCTACTTTTTTAAGTATACTCATATTATACTAGGAAGGTCCTGTGATATTATTGAAGTGCTACTCTTCTTAATTAGATATTAGTACATGTATTAAGGAATTTTTCTATTTTTCTCATTATTAGTATTATTATCTGTTTATCTATCTTGAACAGTACAAATTCGATTGTGTGTATATTTCATGTTTATTGTAATTCATTGTACATTTTTGTATTGTAAATATTACTATGATGTATTGTTTGACTAGAAACTATGAGTTTACGTCAAAACAATATTGTCGTTATCATTGTCATCTACCACTCATCATACTAGTTAAGCGACCTTCTGCTACATGTTAACAACTTTATTTATAGAACGTTCAGAACGTTCACAAGAAAAGGTCAAAATCTGCTCCTTAACATAACTGTTCCATTTCGTCCCCGTGAACATTTGATTTCGAATATGAATACAACATAACTTACGACGAACTTTAATCGAATGATGAAAGATGTCAAGTAATTTATTAAATACATGCGCGACATTTTCGATATTTCGGTCATCACCCAATCTACCGTTAACAATTCTTAAGCATTGTGATTTACAAAAGATTAAGAAGTAAACTCTATAATCGTTATAGTGTCTATCTTTAATACTTAAGCAAAGATAAATATATGTATTCATCCAAGGGTGGTATAGTCGGTCTCGTAATACATATGCTTGTTTTAAAGATACAGTACATCTGAAATAGAACAATGTATTGAGATGTTACCAAGTCACTTGTATGTGCATATGGCAACGTTAGGACTTTCATCACACCATTTAAAGGTAGAGTCCGGACGTTATGCAGGTAAGTATATTAAGTATAATCAGCGACTGTGTACTTTTTCTAATTAAAATAATATTGAAGACGAATATCATTTTATTTTAATCGGTTTACACTAATATCAGAACTAATTATTCAAAAGCTTACTAAACAGCGAAACCATGTGTCTATAAATATGTTGAACTTATAATATGTGAAAACAAGAATACATTGATGAATTTGGCTAAATATTTCCAAGAAGCATCTATTCTACGCTTGACCTTTATTCATAGAACTTAATCTGACAACGACCATCATTGATAATTTTGATATTATATTGGACCATTAAAATTGATGAAGTATATTGTATAAATAGTTTTGTATCGTTCATCCTCCTACATGTATGTGCTATAATGGATCAATGTTTATAGCACATTCATGTTTTTTGTTAAAATATTTAAATACTTTTTTGTATGTAACTAGAAACTATGTAAAGTTTACGTTACAAAATAAAGAATATCTATCTATTTGTTCTGTGAGTCCCTGAAAAGCTTCCAATCTGCGATATGATATACATGTATAAAGATAATTATCACAATATGCTGCAAAAACTAAATTGTTACGTATAATGCAGAAATCGTCGACTACATACACTTTTCCTAGTTTTTGAAGTACACTAACAAAAAATTATTTTTCAAATCGAAAGCGTCTACACTCCCTTTATTACATGTGTGTGACCATTGGCCCCATAAGTGTTACCACATAAAACATACATTGTTCTAGACTGAATCCACTGAAATAAATGTTATAAAGTTTAAGCCAAGATATGATTTGACACCGGAGATTCAATGTTTAATATTTTTTTAAAAAAACAAAAAGCATTTCTGCCACTTCACTGTTCGGATATTCTGTATTATAACACTCTTCAAATGTTATGTCCAATGAAGCCTTTAAAGTAATGTCATTGTGTGCAGATGTCCACGTTTCATATAAAGAACAATGGCATGCTTATATTCAATATTAATAAAATCGTCTTTGCTCTTTTTAGCTTCTGACAGGCCTTCCCCATTCTACGAAAGAACGGACACTTCTAAATTTACAAAACCACGAAGTTATACCGCGCAGTCATCCGAAGCTTTCAGACAAGCCTGTTAGCTCTCTTGTAATAATATTGAACAGAACAGCAATGCATTGTGTGTCTTTGCACTTTAGGATGCCGTTTATCATCGTCTTTTGGTATAATAATTTCCAATTTTCACTATAACAGATGTGCATTGATGCATTATACCGCTTGGTCCGATATAAAGTACCTAGGAGAGATGTAACCTTTTCTCACATACATCAAATCTGCAGCAGACGATTTTGGTAACATATCGACAAAAACCTAAAGAATCTCCATAAAATATAGCTTAATTGTTGAATATAGTGGAAAACAGTGTGGCCAAAGCGAAAACTGCTCATCAGGTGCAACTACACACTTGGCCACAATGTTTTAAAAGATTGTCTGCTTCTATTGCACCAAAGCGCGTCTGCAAATGGGAAAGGGTTAAGAGGGAACCCTGATAGTAGACGGAACCTACCTCAGGTCTATGAATTCTACGAGGAACGATCCCTTGTTACCATATAAAAAGTCTTGAATCTGAAAGAACAATGAACAAATGGAATGCTATATACACAAGTAAATTTATACATTTAAATCATCATAAAACTATGCTATTCGTGAAACTGATTGCATTGGAGCTTTTTGTTGAGATCGTCGCTCCTTTTCAAAAATAATTTTGAAGCTTTTTATGAGAAAAACAAAATTAGTGACGAAATTCATAGTGAAAGTTGATAGCATCATTTGTGACATTATTCATTGTGAGAAGTGATAGCATCATTAGTGACCTTATTCACTGTGAACAGTGATAGATAGCATCATAAGTGACGCTATACACCGTGAAAGTTGTTAGCAACATAAGTGACGATACTTACAGTCAAATTGATAGCATCATTAGAGACGATATGCACTGTGATAGTTGATGGCATCATTAATGAAGATGTTCACATTGAACGTTGATAGCATCATTAGTGACGATATGCACAATGAAAATTGAGAGCATCATTTACTACGATATACACTGTGAAAGTAGATAGCATCATTAGTTACGATAGTCACTGTGAAAGTGGATAGCATCATTAGTGACGATATTCACTGTGAAAGCGTATAGCATCATAAGTGACGGTATTGACAGTGAAAGTTGAAAGCATCATTAGTGTCGATATTCAGTATGAAAGTTGATAGAATCATGAGTGTCGATATTCACTGTGAAAGTTGATAGCATCATTAGTGACCTTATTCAGTGTTAAAAGTGATAGCATACTAAGTGAAGCTATTCACCTTGAAAGATGATAGCATCATAAGTGAAGCTATTCACAGTGAAAGTTGATAACATAATTAGTGACGATATTTAATGTGAAAGTTGATAGCATCATAAGTGACGATATTCACAGTGAAGGTTGATAGCATCATTAGAAAGGATATGTACTGCGAAAGTTGATAACATCATTAGTGTCGATATTCATTGTGAAAGTTGATAGTATCATTAGTTTCGATATTCACTGTGAAAGTTGATGGCACCATTAGTGACACTATTCACTGTGACAGTTGATAGCATCATTAGTGACGATATTTACTGTGAAAGTTGATAGCATACTTAGTGACCGCATTCAGTGTTAAAAGTGATAGTATACTGCAGTTAAGAACATCATGAAATTGACAATGTGAGCAGAACGTGATTGGAACGTGATCGTGGTTGGAACGAAGTTGGAGCGCTTTATGAGCTCTGAACAAAACAATCATGATGAACTAAACCATCCAATCACATGAATGCTTCGCTCAATCTGAGCGGAACGGAAAAAAGCAACCACAATGTTATGAATGAGTGAACGCTTTATGAGCGGAATGGGGTGTGAGCGGAGCGGAACGGAAATGATCGGAGCGGAGCGTGAACGGTAAATTTGTCAATTTCAAGATGTTCTTACAGTTAAGAACATCATGAAATTGACAATTTGAGCAGAACGTGATTGGATCGTGAGCGTGATTGGAACGAAGTTGGAATGCTTTATGAGCGGAACGGAATTTTGCGCTCTGAACGAAACAATCATAATGAACGAACAAATCCAATCACATGAATGCTTCGCTCAATCTGAGCGGAACGGAAAAAAGCAATCACAATGTTATGAATGAGTAAACGCTTTATAAGCGGAATAGAACGTGAGCGGAGCGAAACGGAACGGAACGGAGCGCAGCCTGAATGTTAAATTTGTCAATTTCAAGATGTTCTTAACTGTAAGTGACGCTATTCACCGTGATAGTTGATAGCATAATCAGTGAAAATATTCACAGTGAAAGTTGATAGCATCATTAGTGACGAAAATTAAAGTGGAAGTTGATAGCATCATTAGTGACGATATTTAAAGTAAAAGTTGATAGCATCATAGTGACGATATTCACAGTGAAAGTTGAAAGCATCATTAGTGTCGATATTCAGTGTGAAAGTTGATAGCATCATTAGTGTCGATATTCACTGTGAAATTGATAGCATCTTTAGTGACGATATTTGAAGTGAAAGTTGATAGCATCGTTAGTGACGATATTTAAAGTGAAAGATGATAGCATCATTAGTGACGATATTTAAAGTGAAAGTTGATAGCATCATAGTGACGATATTCACAGTGAAAGTTGAAAGCATTATTAGTGTCAATATTCAGTGTGAAAGTTGATAGCATCATTAGTGTCGATATTCACTGTGAAAGTTGATAGCACCATTAGTGACAAATTCACAGTGAAATTCGATAGCATCATTAGTGATGATATTCACTTTAAAAAGGGAAAGCATCATTAGTGACTGACCATATGCAAAATGAAAGTTAATATCATCTTTAGTGACGATATGCAAAATGAATGTTGATAGCCTGATTATTGACGATATTCTCAGTGATAGTTGATAGCATAATTAGTTACTATATCACAGTGAAAATTGATAGCATCATTAGTGACGATATTGACAGTGAAAATTTATAGCATCATTAGTGACGATATTGACAGTAAAAGTTGATACCATAATTAGTTACGATATTCACAGTGAAAGTTGATTGCATCATTAGTGACTATATTCAATGTGAAAGTTGATAGCGTCATTAGTGACATTATTCACTGTGAACATTGATAGCATACTAAGTAACGCTATTCACCGTGAAATTTGATAGCATCATTAGTGACGATATTAACTGTAAAAGTTGATAGCATCATAAGTGACGATATTTGAAGTGAAAGTTGATATCATCATTAGTGACGATATTTAAAGTGAAAGTTGATAACATCATTAGTGACGATATTCACTGTGAAAGTCAATAGCATCATTAGCGACGATAATCACGTTGAAAAGTGAAAGCATCATTAGTGACTGACCATATGCAAAATGAAAGTTGATAGCATCATTAGTGACGATATGCAAAATGAATGTTGATAGCTTGATTATCGACTATATTCGCAGTGAAAGTTGATAGCATAACGAGTTACGATATCACAGTGAAAGCATCATTAGTAGCGATATTGACAGTAAAAGTTGATACCATAATTAGTTGCGATATTCACAGGGAAAGTTGATAGCATCATTAGTGACTATATTCACTGTGAAAGTTGATAGCGTCATTAGTGACATTATTCACTGTGAAAAGTGATAGCATACTAAGTGATGCTATTCACCGTGAAAGTTGATAGCATCATTAGTGACTATATTAACTGTAAAAGTTGATAGCATCATTAGTGACGATATCTAAAGGGAAAGTTGATAGCATCATTAGTGACGATATTTAAAGTGAAAGTTGATAACATCATTAGTGACGATATTCACAGTGAAAGTTGATAGCATCATTAGTGAGGATATGAATTGTGAAAGTTGATAGCATCATTAGTGTCGATATTCACTGTGAAAGTTGATAGCATCATTAGTGACGATATTTAAAGTGGAAGTTGATAACATCATTAGTGACGATATTCACAGTGAAAG
Organism: Serripes groenlandicus; assembly: GCA_031761405.1. NCBI lineage: Eukaryota > Metazoa > Mollusca > Bivalvia > Cardiida > Cardiidae > Serripes > Serripes groenlandicus. Next base: position 17,085,468 of record JASEVX010000008.1, on the reverse strand, counting down.
TTGATAGCATCATTAGTGAGGATATGAATTGTGAAAGTTGATAGCATCATTAGTGTCGATATTCACTGTTAAAGTTGATAGCATCATTAGTGTCGATATTTACTTTGAAAGTTGATAGCACCATAAGTTACGATATTCACTGTGAAAAGTGATAGCATCATTAGTGACTAACCCTACGCAAAATGAAAGTTGATAGCATTATTATCGACGATATTCACAGTGAAAATTGATAGCATCATTAGTGACGATATTTTAAGTGAAAGTTGATAACATCATTTGTGACGATATTCACAGTGAAAGTTGATAGCATCAATAGTGAGGATATGTACTGTGAAAGTTGATAGCATCATTATTGTCGATATTCAGTTTGAAAGTTGATAGCATCATTAGTTTCGATATTCACTGTGAAAGTTGATAGCACCATTAGTGACACTATTCACTGTGATAGTCGATAGCATCATTAGTGACAATATTCACTGTAAAGGTGATAGCATTATTAGTGACTGACCATATGCAAAATGAAAGTTGATAGCATCATTAGTGACGATATGCAAAATGAATGTTGATAGCATTATTATCGACGATATTCACAGTAAAAATTGATAGCATCATTCGTGACGATATTGACAGTGAAAATTGATTCCATAATAAGTTACGATATTCACAGTGAAAGTTGACAGCATCATTAGTGACTATATTCACTGTGAAAGTTAATAGCATCAATAGTGACATTATTTACTATGAAAAGTGATAGCATACTAATTGACGCTATTCACCGTGAAAGTTGAAAGCATCATTTTTGACGATATTCACTGTGAAAAGTGTTAGCATCATTAGTGACTGTCGATATTAACTGTGAAAAGTGATAGCGTCATTAGTGACTGACCATATGCACAATGAAAGATGATAGCATCATTAGTGACGATATGCAAAATGAATATTGATAGCATCATTAGCGACTATATTCGCAGTGAAAGCTGATAGCATAACTAGTTAATACATTCAAAGTGAAAATTGATAGCATCATTTGTGACAATATTCACAGTGAAAATTGATAACATAATTAGTTACGATATTCACATTGAAAATTTATAGCATAATTAGTTACGATATTCACAGCGAACTTTCTAAACGAAATGCCAGTATTTCATTGATATAACTCTACGAGAAGCATAATGCATTTACTAATATGTCATGGGGTTTCCATTCATGTTAGATAAACTCTACGTACCTCTATGTTTATGTTCGTAACGAAATTCTGATATTCTATAGACTCATTGTTGGCAAGTCCCGCAGTCATGTCCATGGATAATGTAATAAGTGCCAGCACGTCAAAATACCGGGTTGTATCTAAAACACAAATCATTAGAGAATAGCATTTCCTCACATTGTTTAAACCCTTTCCAAATTATAGATGCATTTTGACACCTCTGCAGCAGATACTTTTTGAAAATATTAAGACAAAAAGACAAATGTAATAATAACAAATAGTTTCTCAATTTGCCACAATGTTCATTCATTTAAACTTTCTTAACTAGAACTGTTCAATTTGTTTCGCCTGAACATGCTTTTGAAATCGTCTGATACATATTTGATGTAGGTGGGAAAGGGTTACATTATGCTTTGAAAAACCCTTATTCCGTGAGTTTAACCCTTTCCCACATACAGCAAATGTGCAACAGACGACTTCAAAAATTCTAGTAAAAAAAATGTAACATTTCTTTAAATGAAAGTATTATTATTGAATAGAGTTGAAAACATTGTGGCAAAAGTAGAAATTGCTCGTTTTAAGCAATTTCTCCTTTTGCCGCAATGTTTTTAAGAGTCGTCTGCTGCAGATGCATCATAATGTGTTTACTGGTCGGGAAGGGTTAAATAATATAATCCTTATTTTCTCATAAAATGCGATTTGTAAGAGAGTGAATAGCTCATATTGAGGCATTTGACATGGTCTATCAGGGACTTTATTGATCTGTTAAGTCTTCAAGTGACCAAGGAACATTTCCATTTATACATAGATTAGGTATCTACCTTTCTTAAAGGTGCTGAACTCCATATTATAGATAGTACAGTGAAAGTTTTAAAACTGTTCAAAAGTTGTCTTGAAATATTAGAATCATAATTCTGAAATATAATTTAAGTAATAATTTCACTTTCCAGTACACTTAACATCTAACTGTTGATCGCTTATGCTTTATTTTTACTGGGTAAAACATGTCATACCCAGTAAGCCAAATTGTGTACATTTTCATGTCTTTCAATTGACTGTTTGTCAACACCTACTATACAGCTATTTACTCCTCTTGAGGTCAATAGTGAAAAATTATTATATACCTACTATGAATCAAAGTGTTTGATTGGACGAGAAACAGCCACGTGTGATTCAATAAAAAATGACTATTTGACTCCTTTTCGCTTTTATTCTAAAATTCAGGTCCAATAGTCCATTTTCGAGTCAATAGTTCATCTGTTACATGGCACGCGCGTCTAAAAGGTGACGTTATTGTTTGAAATGACGTCATGCACGTGCATAACCAACATTTTAATGCGCGTGCCATGTAACAGTATACTGCATTCTTCCTGCATTTACAATAATATGTGTTTATGTTACATAAAATTTACCCAATTAAAATGATGACAGCAATGTAATAAATATTTTAGATAAAATATGCGTTTTTCATGACTTCGTCTCGGTCAATAGTTCTCTATTTCTGGTCAATAGTCATTCACTTGGAAGGATAGTTGTTCACTATTGACCTCAAGAGGAGTACATAGCTGTTTATTATTATATACCTACTATGTATCAAAGTATTTGATTGGACGAGAAGCAGTCACGTGTGATTCAATAAAAAAATGACTATATGACTCCTTTTCGCTTTTATTCTAAAATTCAGTTCCAATAGTCCATTTTCGAGGAAATAGTTCATCTGTTACATGACACGCGCGTCTAAAAAGTGAGGTTATTGTTTGAAATGACGTCATGCACGTGCATAACAATCATTTTAACGCGCGTGTCATGTAACAGAGTATACTGCATTCTTCCTGCATTTACAATAATCATCCTGTGTTTATGTTAGAATCTACATTTATGTTACATACATTTACCCAATTAAAATGATGACAGCAATGTTATAAATAAACTAGTTAAATTATGCGATTTTCATGAAGATATATAATAAAACAGCTATTTACTCCCTTTGAGTTCAATGGTGAAAAACTATTCTTCCTCGCAAATGACTATTGACCCGAAGTAGAAAACTATTGACCTCGACTTCGTCTCGGTCAATAGTTCTCTATTTCGGGTCAATAGTCATTCACTTGGAAGAATAGTTTTTCACTATTGACCTCAAGAAGAGTAAATAGCTGTATACTATTCTTCCAAGTCTAAAAGGTGACTTTATTGTTTGAAATGACGTCATGCACGTGCATAACCAACATTTTAACGCGCGTGCAGTATACTGCATTCTTCCTGCATTTACAATAATATGTGTTTATGTTACATAAATTTACCCAATTAAAATGATGACAGCAATGTAATAAATATTTTAGATAAAATATGCGTTTTTCATGAACATATATAATAAAAACAGCTATATACTGCTTTTGAATTCAATGGTGAAAAACTATTCTTCCTCGCAAATGACTATTGACCCGAAATAGACAACTATTGACCTCGACTTCGTCTCGGTCAATAGTCATTGACTTGTAAGAATATTTTTTCACTATTGACCTCAAGAGGAGTAATTTTGAGCTTGTATCTAAACAAAAAATGATAGTTATTGCAATTAGTTTCTGAAGACGATTTTTTTCACAAAATTGTGGTCAAAAAAAGTCAAAACGAAGAATACAGGCTCTATATAGGACCGTTTTTTGTTCTATATTGCCGTTATAAACACATTTAAATGTTATATTATAAATGTTGAATGATCAATCTTTGTTTTAATCATTTTTTTTTTTTTTTTTTTTTTTTAATAATAATATCTTTATTTTTTGAAGGTAACATCTAAGACACATACAGACAATTTAGCAATGGCTATACATATCTTATTTTCATATGGCCTTCCATAATATTATAACACACACAAACATTACATTTAATAACATGCAAATTTCAATGAAAAATTATGGCATGAAATACAAATTGAATTAATTTGCAATTCAATCCAGTATCTAATAAGTATACTTTTTATTAAATAGAGATTTTCCAATTTGTTCTTGCCTAGCTATTTTCAAAGCTGTCTGCTAGAGCTATATCATGTGTTGGAAAGAGTTAACCCTTTCCCACATACAGCAAATCTGCAGCAGATGACTTTGAAAGTATCCCGGCAAAACTATGGAAAAAACCCTGTAAATGAAGGTGTAATTACTGAAAACAGTTGAAAACACTGTAGCATAAGGTTTTATCACAATGTTTTTAAAATTTGTCTGCTGCAGAGGCGTCAGAAAGCGTCTATGTGTGGAAAAGGGGTCTAGCCAGAAACTCGTTTCTCCATAATCTCGATCCCTACCGATACTGTTCTGGTATCCCGACATAATGTCCACGGACAAAATGCCACAGAACATAATGTCCACAGACAAAATGCCACAGAACATAATGTCCACGGACAAAATGCAACAGAACATAATGTCCACAGACAAAATGCCACAGGACATAATGTTTTAATCATTTGATTATGCCTGATGGTTGCCGAGAATTATCTAGAATTGTTTGTGAAAATCTGTGAAAAAATGCGATGAATTTTAAAAAAGATCACGGCCATTTGCCAAATGACGAATCGGGGCTATGCAAAACATCATTTTCTGTTCAATGTTGCCTTTATAAATACATTTAAACGTCAGATTATAAATGTTAAATGATCAATCTTGGTTTAAATTAGTTTTACAAACATGTTGTAAGGAATAATCTAATATTGTTGGAGAAAAAATGCGATGAAATTTAACAAAATTGTGGTAAAATGTCAAAACGAAGAATACAGGCTATACATAGGACCGTTTTGTGTTCTAAATTGCCGTTATAAACACATTTAAATGTTATATTATATATTCAGTTTCACTTCAATTTATGTCAAAGAAGTGTTTGTGTGTGTTCCCAGCTCTAGGAAGTTAGAAGGAAATTAATAGACTTCTATGGAATAAATATATCCTCTCTGCAGTAGTGAATTTACTATTAATCAAAGTATGTAGCAACTGCATACTTTGAGCAGTATACTAATCCTTGATAAAAGTAAATATATAATGCCAGATGATTGTAACTTGGTCAAAATATGAGAAGCAGATAATCAAAAGTGTCATACAAACTGTTTGTATCTTAAAGTTTTTATTTGTGAAATAGAAACAATAACTGATAATTATAAAATATTTTGATTGTTACCGGAATAGTTGGTTATTGAAAACATGGGATTATCTCTTGATTGAATTGTCCCAAACAATAAAATATATGCAATTCTAAAGAGGTCTACCATATCACAGTTACCAGAAGTCAGGGTGACTTATGTTATGTAACATTATGCAATCATTTCCGGCCTTGTCACATGTGTGTTGGTAACACACTAATTAATTGGTTTTATAACCCCTTTATTGTGCGTACATGTAGGGACTTAGGGCTAATTGGCAATTAAAGTCTTCTTATATAACCCTTCTCAACATTCTTAAATTCTGCAGCAGACAAATTCGAAACCATCCTCGTCAATACATTTTGCAAATATATCTATCTATAAGATTGTAAATGTAATTATGATTAAAATAAAAGGCAAAAAATGTTTTTAAACGGAAAAAATGCTCATGAATCATAAATTCTTAAAACGGCAAATGGTTATTTACTTCGCTTGGTACTTTTTAAAGAATTTCGATGATTTATGTCGGAGAATCGTGGCTGATATAGCTGAAATAATAATGCAAAGGAGTCTGTATTGTGTGTCCCTGATACCTGAAAGCGAGAGAGAATAAACGAAAACAGTCGTATTTACGCGAAAGTAACCGTTATCTTACGCAGGTTAAGGCCGTTATCTACCGGAATGGGTAAAACAAAATGGCCGACACCTTTACGAAGCGAGGCGAACATATTACTGATAAGGCTGATGTAACCGCACGCGTTTCATATCCCTGTAATATAGTGTCCCTGACCATAACAATAATTAATAGAAATCCTACTGGTTATATCAAAGTTGTATCTCTTACTTGCATAAAAGAAACGAACGTAGACAATTATAAATAAATCATACTGGTAAAATAATGTTCAATTACTTGTTTGTAAACGCGAAACGTATCTATTATTAGAAAACTTTGAACTTGCAATATTAAAGTTATAGAACAGAACAGAAGTTTATTCATAAGACCTGAACACATATGGTTCATCGTCAAAACATTTAAAATAAACATGTGCATACGAAAACAAAAATAGACATACAGTTTATCAAATTACTATTTTGAAAGAATAATGCACTTCCCAAGGAGGCGGAAGTAATGTTTGAAATGAGCGGAATATATAAGTATGCAGATATTCGGATAAAGCGCTTGGTGCTATATTTTCATGCTATGTTAAGCAATAAGCTGATCAGAAAAGGAGCCATAACCCTCAACGTCTAATCATTTACTACATTAAGTACACTTATTCTTTTGTGGTTAGCTTTGGTATAGTATATTCCAATTGCATTTAAAACATTTAGATTTGATGAGTTTAACATAAAAATGAATTTGTACATATAAGGATTTCTGAAATACATTTTTTTTAATATATATATGTCTTAGATCTTGATAAAAAGGACAAACTAGCATAAAATGAAACTCGTCTTCAATGTCATTTAAATTACAGAGAGTACATTTCATATCTTCTCTTTTGATTTTTCTATGTCGACCTGTTTCAATAAGTAATTGATGTGACGATAAGCGTAATCTCGCAACGGCATTTTTGTAAGTTGGAATATTAATTTTTTCGGGAGACACTCAAAATCCCCTCAGTCAAAATCCCCTCGACCGAAATGTTAGGGTAGTCAAAATCCCCTCGACCGAAATGATAGGGTAGTCAAAATCCCCTCGATGGGATTATCAGGGTAATCATAATGTATGATATTAGGAGACATCCAAGGTGTCTAAGTCTAAAATTACATTGCACTAAAAAGACAAATAACATAGTAAGTAATTTTAATCATCTTAATGTTTTACATACATAACACAGTAAGTAATTTAATCATTTTAATAAATATTCAGCACACAGTTTCTAGGACATTTTATATTTTCAAAGTTAAACTAACCACTTTCTACCATATTTAGACACTCATGTGTTTATCTTATTCTTATAAGTTGTCCAATCACTGACAATAATTCCTGAAGGGACTTATGGTTGTGACAAACAGGATTAAAGCAATTATCACCTCAATTCATTTATAACATGTGACTGAATTATCACCAATCATTGGGGTTTTGTTTACTTTGCATTTTCAATGGGTATTGTTTGTCTACTCTGCATTTTCAAAGAAGCATTTTGTCTACTCTACATTTTCAATCATATGGGTTTGGATACCCTGCATTCTCAATCATATGGGGTTTGAATAATATGCATTTTCAACGAGTAGTTTTGACTACCCATTTGTTTTCAACCATATTGGTTTTGACAACTATGACACAAATGGACCGTATGGGTTTTGACACAAACATTTTCATCAACTCCAAGATAAACTATCTGACAGTGATCTATATTAAATTAATAGTGATATATTGAATTTTGCATTATTTTAGCATAACATTTCACCAATACATAATATTCTTTTTAAAAGAATTAACATGTAATTAGCTGAATTATTTGACTGATCACTAAGATAACTGTAAACGGAAATGATGTACTATATTTAAATTTACAATTAGCTTTACAAGAAAATATATGATCTTAGATTGAGCGCATTATGAATACCCATCGAGGGGATTTTGACTACCCTATAATTTTGGTCGACGGGATTTTTACTACCCTATCATTTTGATTGAGGGGATTTTGACTATTATGCCATTTTCAGAGTGAGGGGATTTTGACATACGTAGCAAGACCTTTCAAAAGAGGTTTTTAGACGTTTGTATAAGATCAGTGAAGGTTTAATATTTACATCAATATACCATTCAGCTATATACATGTCGATCAATAGTTGTCGCAACACTGGAATGAACGTCTTTATGTTAATAGATGCTGGGAATAACCATACATCATAAAATCCATTAGTCTGTAGCAAATGTTTAACGTTTCTGACCCAATCAGCATTTGAATCGCTACTATTTCTATTTATATTATAGTTTAATAATGTTGAAAGGATTTTTCAGTAAAAAGTTTTATAAAATATTTAATAATTCTAATTTTAATAATGACATTGAGTGGAAATCTTCCAAACTCTCCATATATAGCAGAAATGCTAGTTGAGGGTTTTACTTTTAATAATCTCTTAAGAAATTTTCTATGCAATCGTTCTACCAATTCACTAGTTAAGAAGCCCCACACTTCACTCGAATAATAAATAATAGACGCGACAAAGGAATCAAATAAATCAAGCATAATTGTTAATGGTATTTCTTTACGCCTAGTAATAGTGAATAAATCGCTCAGAGCCCGATTATCTTTACCAACCAATGTTTTAATAGCATTATGGAAGGTCCCGTTACTTGTAAAAACAATTCCTAAGTAATTAAAAGTGGTCAATTGTTCTATACTTTTACCACGGTATTTAAAATTGTATCGATTTTGAGCCTTTCTGCCCTTTTGAAAAACAACTATTTTGTTTTTTTTCAGCATTTACTGTTAATTTCCACTTTTTACAATATAATTCGAAAGCATCCAATACATTTTGTAGACCGTCCTCGGTGTCTGAAATTAAAACCGAGTCGTCAGCAAATAAGAGTAAATAAATGGATAATTGGCCAAGCGTAAAGTCATGACTGTATTCTGTTGTAAAAATAACTCAATGTCATTTACAAACAGTGAAAATAATATTGGTGACATGGTCTCTCCCTGCAATAATGCAACGTTACAATCGAAGAGATCCGATACGTTATTTAGATGTTTAATACATAATTTTACATCTTCGTATATTGAACGAGTAAGACTTAATACTTTGCCAGTAACACCTTGTTTTATCAATTTAAACCACAAGCCGTTTCGATAAATAGAATCGAAACATTTTTGTAAGTCAATAAAACAACATAACAATTGTTTCTTATCCCGGAATTGTTTCTGAATAAATTATTTAAGTAGGAATATAGCGTTTACTGTACTGAAATTAGCTTTAAAGCTAAATTGTGCATCACTGATCACATCATATTTTACCGACCAAATGTTTAGACGCTCATTGATTAAAGATGTAAATAGTTTTGAAAAACAGCTCGTAAGGGTTATTCCTCTGTAATTATTTGGATCTGATCAATCCCCTTTCTTATGAATAGGTACGATTAAACCCTGGGATCATGACTTTTGGTAGGTTTTCTTGTCGAGTATGTAATTAAAGAGGATTTGCAAGGGTTTATCTAGACAATCTATACACTCCTTGAAATATTCATACGTTATATTGTCGGTAGAGCATGCCTTATTAGAAACTACCTTTTAATACATTTTCTTATTTCCATAATTGTAAATGGCTCATCTAATTCATCGTAGATGCATCCATTTGATTTCATGTCATAGTCATTTACGAAATTCTGGCATTCGGTATCTTCTTCGATAAAAATATCTTATGATAATGTTTTAAAATGTTCAAAAAAATCACAAAGCTCAATATCAGAGTTGTTACTTTGACCACTGGTCTTATGATTAAAGAGTTTCCAAAACTCCTTCGGTTTTTTATTTTTTAAGTTTTCAAGTTCCTTCGCCAATTGTCTGTTATATTTACGTTTGGTGATTCTACAATGATACTTAAAATCTTTCTTTATCAAGAGAAATTCTTTTCTATTTTCATCATTTGCATTCAAATTGTAATTTCTTAGTGCTCCTTCATATAGCATCTTTTTCTGTTTACAACTTTCATCAAACCATTTTTTCATAGAATAACTAGAGTTGTCATTTGAAAATACATTTTTCTTATATCTTATGTGTTTTCAAAATTTGCATTACCCTTACTGCTTAAGAAATCAGTGAAAATATTAACTAAACGATCAGAATCACAGTCAAGTAACATATTATCATCTAAACTAGAGCAAAGATTAGTGGTCGAGGTACCGACAGCATGGATAAAACTATATTTAAATTCAGAGTCCCATTTATGTATGACACGCTCTTCCCACATTGAAGTTTCACTTTGAGCGTTGTTTACCCGTATGTTAAACGAAATAGGGGTGTGATTAAAAAATATATTGAAATTATGTACACAAAAATTTAACAAAATGTCAAAATTACAATGACTGGTTATCACATAGTCTACTGTACTTTCTCCGTTATGGGTGAAACACGTGTAATTACCTACATTACAGTCTTTACCAACCCTTCCGTTTATAATGCGCATATCAAGCGATTTGCACAACTCCAAAAGGCAATCACCAAATCGATTCGACCCCTTATCGCATGACGCGCGAGGTAAGTACTCATCGATTTCGTGATAGCTATCAAGATCATGGTCACCAAGCAGTCTATCATTCAATATGAAATCTGTTTTACATCCTACCCGTGCATTGAGGTCACCCAATAAAACACTTTACCCCCTATGCTCTGAAAATGCCTAATGTCCGTTTCTATTTTTTCAAAAACATAAAAGTCATAATTATCGTATATTGGTGAACCTTCTGGGGCAATATATGTAGAACACAGATAAAATGTTTTATGGAATATTAAAATACGATTTTTCAAGTTTAAACCACTGAATACCGTCAACGTCGTGTTTGATTAGTTTCACGCCACTACATAAAGTGTTTTTAACATAGAGTAAAATACCACCGCTATTTCTTCTAGCCTTTCTGTGTTGCAATTTTCTATAGGAATGAAATAACTTATAACCATAAATATTTATGTTTGATTTTCGATTAGTCCATGTCTCACTTAAAAATATCAAATCGTTATCGCTAATGATTGAGTAGAAATCAGGGTTGTTAAGTTTATCTTGGGTCAGACCTTCAACGTTCGACACAATACACTTAACACTATTCCCGCTGTTGTCCTAACGTTCGGGATTTACTTCCGGTTTGGCTGGTTCCCGGTATAAATGTCCATGTGTATAAAGCCTATCCGCCACAAAAAAAAAAATATATATGTTATTTGCTACAAAGAAACTGAAGTAGGTCTACCATAATAAAAACGGAAACGAATCTCACCGACTTGTAAAGCTAATTAATGAAAAACAAAACATATTTGCCATTATAAAGCTCGAAAGGAACATCACGGTTGCTTCTCATTTTTGTTAAAACAACAACGTATCTACCGTTACAAAACATCGAATATAATCTTACTGGCAATATCAAAATTGTTAAACTTTGGTGCGTTATTACAGAAGTAACAAGCGCTAGGTGTGGTACTTTTGCACGTGGCAGAATTATTCGCTTCAAGTTCCATACAGCTCGTGTAATCAAGACAGCCACTCCAAACGCCGAGGTGTTCCTTATCGGAGTATTCTAGTCTAATGTAACACACATCCTGAAAATAAAATCAAGCTTACTTAACCCCTATCCCCGCTAATTGACTTCATTGCCATTTGTATTAGCTAGTTTTTTTAAACTGAAGATTTTTTGGTCAATAGTATTACATGATTACGAACAATATAGACCAATATTAGACTGCTTATTACAGGGGTGGGAGAGGGGGTTGGGTGGTGATGGGGATCTTACCATTTTTGTTTAAATGTGTTATTTTTAGTTCGATGGAAGTGCCAACTCACAAGTATTGATGATGACGTCAATTACAAGAATACTGAGGGTAAATGAATGAAAGTCCTTTATACGGGTAAACAAATCCACGGCGAAGCCGGCGATGTTTCCCGTCAATAGGTAATGTGTATGAACTTTGCAAAACTTTGCTATACCGTCTTTCCAAAAATTGTGTCCAGAGTGGATTTTTCGATACAGTCACGATTCTGCTACGTTTTGATTGGATGAAAAGAAAATATCTAAACAAAAAAAACTTCTAGAGGAAATAATTAAATATGATAATACGTACTCGATAAAGGAACGGACACAAGTAATTTTATGTGAGATAATTTCCGTTTAATAACCCTCGTCATCTATTTCTAAAACGAGTTCAAATAAAACTCGTAAGGGTTTTTTGACCTTTGACATTCTGGAAGTTATAAATCCAAATTCCTGTAATATGACGTCATTCTATTAGTGGTGCAGAGGTAGAGCGTCGGCCTCTTGTATCAAAGGTCCCTGGTTCGAGTCTTGTGATGAGCGGGTCCTGACTTTGGGATTTTTTTTTCTTTTGTTTCACAATCGATGTAAAATAAATAAGTTTAAACTAAATGAACAGAAAGGAAAACTACAGAAATTATAGGAAACGTTAGTTTGGCTTATGACAAATGTAGTTCCGTGAATTATGGAATCATTTTATTAGAAGTACTTTATGAAGGGCAAGTTGATTATTTGTTGTACCTGTCATCATATTTTCATGGATGTAAAATCTTGGCTATATTTTAAAGTTAAATATAAGCTTAACCTGATGATGATTTTTATTTTCTTTGCTTAGGTCGGTAGGACTCGTAATTGACGTAAATAACTGATCGTGCTGCAAGCAAGGGGCTAACTGCAGTTCGCGGGGAATAATTCACCGATCACAACATATAATACATGTTTACCCGAAAATAGGTAGCACCTATACTCATATTACGAAAAAAAAACATAAATGGGTTTTTTCGCTTATAGGTAACAGGTGTTAGATTTTTTTTTCTTTTTTCAATAACCCATGAAGCTTTCTGAAATGAAACTGGAAAAATCCATGGGGGCCGCCATTTTGGATATGTATAAAATGAGCAGAAAAACACGGACTGAAAATTATTGTCGCCATTTTAATCATTTTTTTTTAAATCGATATTTAAGATCATTAAAGGTGTTGTGTTATGTGGAAATTAACATGTGTACGAAAAGTTAAAAATAAATGGAAATCTGTAAGAAATATGTTTTCCCGTTCGTCAAAAAAACGACAGAATTAGCCTACTACGCCCGAAACTAAATTTTGACTGTATCGTAGCCAAAGAAGGACGTGACGTCATTTCCGTTACACTTCATCTTGGGGTAATGTCAATGGAGCGACGTCGTTTCCCGCAAAAAAGTGGTATCAACATGAAAGACCCCAAATTCCTATACATGAGCTATTGACTCACTCATTCAAAGTATAATTATTTATCAAACATTGTGGCAAAAGGATAACTTTCTCATAAGGAGCAATTGTTCTTGTGGCGACAATCTTTTCCTAAATCGTCTGTTGCATTGGCCTCAGAAACCTTCTATTATAGGGAAAAGGTTTAGCAGAAAGGTGACCCCTTACATAATTTGTTCCAGTCATATTGACTGGTTGAAAAAGGCAGTCGCCAGGTGACATCAGAAAAGGGCTGATCTATTTGCTTCTTTACCATAATGCAGGTGATCGATTAAGGATCATCTTGGCCCGCATGTTTTAACCTCGTTCATTATACGGGTAAACAAATCGACGGCGAAGCCGGCGATGTTTCCCGTCAATAGGTAATGTGTATGAACTTTGCAAAAAATTGCTATATCGTCTTTCCTAAAATTGTGTCCAGAGCGAACTTTTCGATGCAGTGATACGCAGTCACGATACTCGTACGTTTTCATTGGATGAAAAGAAAATATCGAAACAAAAAAAACTTCTAGAGGAAATAATTAAATATGATAATACTTATCTTATTTTATTTTATGTGTGATAATTTGCGTGTAATAACACTCGTCGTCTATTTCTAAAACGAGTTCAAATAAAAACTTGTAAGGGTTTTTTGACTTTCCGGAAGTTATAAATCCAAATTTCTGTAATATGACGTCATAAAAGTGACGTCATTCTATTAGTGGTGCAGAGGTAGAGCGTCGGCCTCTTGTATCAAAGGTCCCTGGTTCAAGTCCCGTGATGAGCGGGTCCTGACTTTTCTTTGTTTTTGTTTTTTTTGTTTTTGTTCTGGTATTTTGATTTGTTAATTCATTGTATTTGGTTCGAAACATGGTATGTATGTTTATAATCAATAAATATGTTCTATGTTCTATGTTCCTGACTTTGGGATTTAAGTCTCCAGGAAGCAGACATCGAGCGTGATTAATATAAGCTGAAAGCTTGTTTCACAATCGATGTAATATAAATAAGTTTAAACTAAATGAACCAAAAAGAAAACGACAGAAAGTATAGGAAACGTTAGTTTGACTTGTCACAAATGTAGTTCCATAAATTATGGAATCGTTTTATTTGAAGTACTTTATGAAGGGCAAGTTGATTATTTGTTGTACCTGTCATCATAATTTCATGGATGTAAAATCTTGGCTATATTTTAAAGTTAAATATAAGCTTAACCTGATGATGATTTTTATTTCCTTTGCTTAGGTCGGTAGGACTCGTAATTGACGTAAATAACTGATCGTGCTGCAAGCAAGGGGCTAACTGCAGTTCACGGGGAATTATTCACCGATCACAACATATAATAAATGTTTACCCGAAATAGGTAGCACCTATAATCATATTAAATGTATTCCTTGATTTTCTGAAAGTCTTACTTTATTATTTTCTGTTCAAATAATAGACAACAGCAATACGATTTCCAAATATGTTTTGATAATGCAAGAAACATGACATTAACATTATTATTGTCTAGTCAATTACTTATAAATCCTTTTTTATGGCCAAAGTATGCTCTTTAATTTTTGTTTATAATTATCTTGCGTGTTTTTACGTAAATAGGTAGCACATAGATATATTAGGTAACAGGTGTGAGATATTTTTTTCTTTTTTTTCAATAACCCATGAAACTTTCTGAAATGCAACTGGCCAAATCCATGGGGCCGCCATTTTGGGTATGTATAAAATGAGACGAAAAACAAGGATTGAAAATTATTGTCGTATAATCATTATTTTGTTTAAATCGATAGTTTGTGAATGTATGAAATGAAACGAAAAACACGGATTGAAAATTATTGTCTTTTTAATATTTTTTTTTTAAATCGATATTTAAGATAATTAAAGCGCTGTATGTGGGAATTAACATTTGTAAGAAAAGTTAAAAAATGGAACTCTGTAAAAAAATGTTTTCCCGTTCGTCAAAAAAACGACAGCATTAGCCTTCCACGCCCGAACCTAAATTGTTACTGTATCGTAGCCAAAGAAGGACGTGACGTCATTTCCGTAGCACTTCAACTTGGCGTAACGTCACTGGAGCGACGTCGTTTCCCGCAAAAAAAAGTGGTATCAACATGAAAGACCCCATATTCCTAAACATGAGCTATTGACTCACTCATTCAAAGTATAATTATTTAACAAACATTGTGGCAAAAAAAGGATAACTTTCTCATAAGGAGCAATTGTTCTTTTGGCGACAATCTTTTCCTAAATCGTTTGTTGCAAAGGCCTTAGAAACCGTCTGTAATAGGGAAAGGGTTTAGCAGAAATGTGACCCCTTACATAATTTGTCATATTGACTGGTTAAAAAAGGCAGTCGCCAGATGGCATCAAAAATGGGCTGATATATTTGCTTTTTTACCATAACGCAGGTGATCGATAAAGGATCATCTTGGCCCTCATGTTTTAACCTTGTTCATTATAAATGTATTCTGTGATTTTCTGAAAGTCTTCACTTAATCATTTTCTATTCGTAATAACAGAAGACAGCAAAACGAATTCCGAACATGTTTTGATCATGCAACAAACATGACATTAACATTATTATCGTCTAGTCAATTACTTATAAATCATTTGTTATGGCCAAAGTATGTTCTTTAATTTTTGTTTATAATTATCTTACGTTTTTTCGTAAATAGGTAGCATCTATAAATATATTAGTGATGATGACGTCAATTACAAGAATACTGTGGACTAAGGATGGGTACATTAATGAAATGCTTTAGGCCAATGTCCTTTATAGTGATGGTCGTTCAGGAAAAGACGGGTGCACTATTGGGGTCTAAGCGGTCATAAGTGTGGCATAAGACCAAAGCAAATCAATCGAGTCATTCCCATGACCACTTAATTCTTTGGGATCTTATTTGGTTATTCTCTCGTTTGTAAACAATGGATGTATGACGTGGTGAAATGTAGAAGTATTCGTTTTGAACCACCCAGTAAAATATATAAACATGTTTAAGGCCGGCGTTAGTTTAAACTTATCTATTTTATATCGATTGAGAAACAAGCTTTCAGCTTATATTAATCACGCTCGATGTCTGCTTCCAAGAACCTTTACCAGTACGCGCACTGTTTATGGGGGAAACTCCAAAAAGCATCATCCGCCTATCAAGGGATTCGAACCCGGGACCTTCTGCACGAGAGGCCTACTGTCTTCCACATGCCGTTGTTTTCAAAAACATCAGAGGGGGTTTCAATACAATTCGTTACTGCTTGCATCATTAAGACAATTCTGGAGTTACCTGATTCTACCATTATAATACAGGTTCAGGTATACACCAATAATCGCGGCGTCCTATGGACATATTGGAACCAGCAACCCGCTATCAATGACTTCTGTGTGGACCAATCCTTTTAAACTCAATAATTAACTCCAACATGGTGATTACATTATGGTATTAGTAGGGTAAATGTAAATTACATGTATGAGTATTAATTAACTTAACGGCGCCGGATACCAGACTCGTTGAAGACGTACTGATGCATTTGAGTAGGCCCGGTTTCTAAATGAAGGCAAAAACGTACTGATTAACTTTAGTACGCCGGGTACCAACGAGACTGTATCAAAACCTAACAATAAACAGTGGAGCGCAATCAGACGGAAAAGGTCAACCTTATTATAATAAAATAAGAAGAGGAGCACGAGTACAGTTTTACATAATTTGTCTTCCTTCTGAAAAGCGATTATTTAAATCATCAGCGAACTAAATCAAACAAGTGTATTTCAAGAAAATGCCAAAGTTGACATGATTCTGAGGCAGAGATAACGCTTGAATAAGAATCAATGTTCATGTGATACTGGTGGTAAATAATGTTAGTATTTTAGAATGACCAACATAAGTGTATTTAGACATAAGCAAAGACATAAACTTACAATGTAAATTTAGGCTTCTGGCCCAGAATACAATATACAATTTCTATATATAAGGTGAACTTGAGTTGTGTTACTAGCTAGTAGCTAGTAAAGCTAGTATAGGCCAATGAGTAATTTATTTTATTTCCACAATGCTATCAAACGTTTTCCGCAAAAGAGTCAAGTAAACAAGCGGAGACTTCATATATCTAATTGTCACGTTACTTGACAGAACTGACACACGAAGCAGTAGTCTATATATGGAAAACTGCCATGTAGTTGGTACCGTTTTTCCTGCGAACTAGCAGTCAACATCCGCTTTTAGGAATCCGCTGTTGTCGAGTGGTTAGCGTCGGGGATTTCGTAACCGGGTGTCCCGGGTTCGATCCCCAGTCGCGGCACTACGGTCATGGTGGAGTGCCCTTGGGCAAGGCACATTTTTTAGCCTATTACTGGTTTGTTTACCCAGGGATCATGAATAATTGAATTTAATTGCGCGCTAAATGACCTTAGCTGTCGATGCGCCATAAAACAATATACATTCATTAATTCTGTGACGCACCCCGCAATACAAACCTTATTGTAAACATTTCACAGTTGAGTCATTGGTGACTGTATCTGTACGAACATGATGGCCAAAGACAACATAATCCCCCAAATGGAAAATGGGTATAAACCAACATTCTGCGAAATAGTTAGTTTTTTCTCAGATAGCGTGTGTACAACAACAGATAATTTTTTTGTTTTAATAATTACCATATCTAAGGAGTCTGTCAAAAACCCGTTTAAAACCTGTTTAAAAATTGCCAATTGTACGGGCACTTAATAAAGACAAATTTGTATCATTGCATAAGACACCTATACGCTTCTGGACAGTTACTTGAATAAATGTATACCACGACTATGTAGTTAAATGTTGTTATGTATAGGATAGAAATATAATCTGTGTTGTTTATTTACACAGGGAGCGCTGTTTTATAACTGAAATACTATTGTAAACGGCGCATACACATTTAAAATACATTCTACTCAAAGGCCGTAATACAAATGTTTTATTCTAATTTCTCAGATATTAGATGAACGTATTGCATTCACTTCACGAAAATTTGGATTTAATTGAGATATACTTTAGAGTAATTTCCTTAAATTCCGAAATTTACCTCTAAATGAAATCCCAATTTTCGTGCAGTGATTAAATCAATATTGATCCACTGGTTTGCTTTCAAAATAAAATTTCCCACGAAGCCTTTTTTCATTGAATAAGCCATTACCATGACTGTCATACTGCTGATTTATTACTCTTCTCGTTAATTAACTTTAAAGACCTTAACAAAATATAAATGTCAATGTGATCAGATAGTTTCAAGGACATGTGTTTTCATGATGTTATCCACACATGTTGTTTAAAGTCGCATTCTGTGAGCTTCAGGTTTTGACATACCCCATGAGACATATGGTACTATATATAAATATATTTGACCAGTTTATCTAGGTTTCAATCTATAAGAATAAAAGTAACAATAATAATTTGTAACTGATATTTGGGAATTATTCTAAAATGGTCTAGGGTACAAACGAAATACTAGTTTAAACTGACGATTGTAGGTTATACGTCATTGTAGGTAGGGTTTCAATAACAATTTGTGAATGGTTTATGTTGGTTAAACAAACTCTATAGGATTAAGGGTACCACTCTCAGTTCAAAATTAACTTGTCTGAGTTACACTCCAAAACCATAGGGTATCCATAACAGTTTGTGACTAGCGTGTATGGGATACACTTCATCGGCTTTAACGGTATCAGTAATACTTTGTGACTGAGGTGTGTGGGTGATGATACGCCATATAATTCAAGGTACCAATATTAGTTCAGGTTTTCTTTTGTGAGTTACACTCAAAATACAACAGGGCATCCGTAACGGTTTGTAACTGGCGTGTATGGGATACACTTCATCGGACTTACGGTACCAGTAATAATTTGTAAATGAGGTGTCTGGGTGATGATACTCCATAGGATTCAAGGTACCAATACCAGTTCATGATTTTCTTATTTGAAATACATTCCAAATACCAAAGGTATCCGTAACAGTTTGTGACTGGCGTGTGTTGGATACACTTCATCCGGACTTAAAGTACCAGTACTAACATGTGACTGGGGTTTGTGTGTGATGATACTCATTAGGATTCAAGGTACTTATACTAGTTCATGATTTTCTTATGTGAGTTACGCTCCGAATAACATGAGATATCCGAACAGTTTGTGACTGGCGTGTGTGGGATACACTTCATCGGACATAAAGTACCAGTACAGACCTGTGGCTGGGGTGTGTGTGTGATGATACTCATTAGGATTCAAGGTACTTATACTAGTTCATGATTATCTTATGTAAGTTACACTCCTAATAACACAGTTTGTGACTGGCATGTGTGTATTATACCCAATAGAAACTAGGTATCCAATAACAGATTATGACTGGCGTCTGTTGATTAAACTCCACAGAGCGTATGTAACCAATAACACATTGGGACTGGCGTTTGTTGGTTATACCTTTGGTACCAAAAACATATTGTGACAGGTGTACGTTGGTTATACTCCAAATTACCTAGGGTAACGCTATCAGATTGTGACTTGGGTATATTGGTTATACCTTTTGTACAAATAACATATTGTGACTGGATTCTGCTGGTTATACCGTTGGTACCAATAATATATTGCGACTGGGGTCTATTGGTTATACATTTGGTAACAATAACATATTGTGACTGGGGTCTATTGGTTATGCCTTTGGTACCAATAACATATTGTGACTGGCTTATGTTGGTTATACCTTAGGTACCAATAACATATTGTGACTGGAGTCTGTTAGTTATATATTAGGTACCAATAACATATTGTGACTAGAGTCTGTTAGTTATACCTTTGGTACCAATAAAATATTGTTACTGGCGTCCGTTGGTTATACATTTGGTATCAATAGCATATTGTGACTGGGGTGTGTGGGTAATACTCTACATGAACTAGAGTACAACTATCAGAGAATGACCGGGGTATGTGTGAGTTATACTATAAATGACCTCGGGTAGAAGTATAATATTTTGACATGTGATTGTGGGTTTTACTCTAAATGACCTAGGGTAACACTATCAGATTGTGACTGGGGTCTGTGGGTTATACTCTAAATAAACTTGTATAACCCTATCACATTGTGACTGGGGTCTGTAGGTTATACTCTAAATGACATACGGTACCCCTATCATAGTGTGACTGGGGTCGGTGTGTTATAATCTAAATGACCTAGGGTCATCCTATGATATTGTTACTTGGGTATATGGGTTATACTCTAATTGACTAAGAGTAACACTATCATATTGTGATTGGGGTCTGTGGGTCATACTCTCAATGACCTAGGGTAACACTATCGTATATGGATTATACTTTAAATGACTTAGAGTAACACTATCATATTGTGACTGGGTCTGGTCTGTGGGTTTTACTATGAATGACCTAGAGTTAGACTAGCATAGTGTGACTAGGGTCTATGGGTTATACTATAAATGACCAAGGGTAACACTATCATAGTGTGACTGGGGTCTGTTGGTTAAACTTTAAATGACTTAGAGTAACACTATCAGATTGTGACAGGGGTCTGTGGGTTTTACTATAAATGACCTAGAGTTAGACTAGCATAGTGTGACTAGGGTCTATGCGTTATACTATAAATGACCAAGGGTAACACTAGCATAGTGCGACTGGGGTCTGTGGGTCATACTCTAAATGACCTAGGATACCGTATATGGATTATACTTTAAATGACTTAGAGTAACACTATCATATTGTGACTGGGTCTGGTCTGTGGGTTTTACTATGAATGACCAAGAGTTAGACTAGCATAGTGTGACTAGGGTCTATGGGTTATACTATAAATGACCATGGGTAACACTATCATAGTGTGACTGGGGTCTGTGGGTTAAACTTTAAATGACTTAGAGTAACACTATCGGATTGTGACAGGGGTCTGTGGGTTTTACTATAAATGACCTAGATTTAGACTAGCATAGTGTGACTAGGGTCTATGCGTTATACTATAAATGACCAAGGGTAACACTAGCATAGTGCGACTGGGGTCTGTGGGTGATACTTTAAATGACCTAGGATAACACTATCACATTGTGACAGGGGGTCTGTGGGTTATACTCTAAATAACCTTGGGTATTCCTATCTTATTGTGACTGGGGTATATGGATTATACTTTAAATGACTTAGAGTAACACTATCATATTGTGACTGGGTCTGGTCTGTGGGTTTTACTATAAATGACCTAGAGTTAGACTAGCATAGTGTGACTAGGGTCTATGGGTTATACTATAAATGACCAAGGGTAACACTATCATAGTGTGACTGGGGTCTGTGGGTTAAACTTTAAATGACTTAGAGTAACACTATCAAATTGTGACAGGGTCTGGTCTGTGGGTTTTACTATAAATGACCTAGAGTAACACTATCATAGTATGAGTAACACTATCATAGTATGACTAGGGTCTATGGGTTATACTCTAAATGACCAAGGGTAACACTATCATAGTTTCACTGGGGTCTGTGGGCTATACTTTAACTGAACTAAGGTAACACTATCATAGTGTGAGTGGGGTCTGTGGGCTATACTTCAATATACTAAGAGTAACACTATCATAGTGTGACTGGGGTCTGTGGGCTATATACTATAAATGACCAAGGGTAACACTATCATAGTGCGACTGGGGTCTGTGTGCTATACTTTAACTGACCTAGGGTAACACTATCATAGTGTGACTTGGGTCCGTGGTTTATACTATAAATGACTCAGAGTAACACTATCATAGTGTGACAGGGGTCTGGGGGTTATCATATAAATGACCTCGGGTAACAATATCATAGTGTGACTAGGGTCTGTGGGTTATACTATAAATGACCAAGGGTAACACTATAACGAGTGACTGGGGTCTGCGGGCTATACTTTAACTGACCTAGGGTAAGAGTTTCATAGTGTGAGTGGGGTCTGTGGGCTATACTTTAACTGACCTAGGGTAAAACTTTCATAGTGTGACTAGGGTCTGTGGGTTATACTATAAATAACTCTATCATAGTGTGACTGGGGTCTGGGGGCTATCATATAAATGACTTAAAGTAATACTATGATAGTGTGACTATGGTTAAAAAATGACCTAAGGTAACATTATCATAGTGTGACTGGGGTCTTTGAGTTAAACTATAAATGACTAAGAATAACACTATCATAGTGTGACTAGGGTCTGTGGGTTAAACTATAAATGACTTAGAGTAATACTATCATAGAGTTACTGGGGTCTTTGGGTTTTACACTTAATTACCTCGGGTAACACTATCATAGTGAGACTAGGTTCTGTTGGTTATACTATAAATGAATAGAGTAAAACTATCATAGTGTGACTGGGGTCTCTGGGTTACAATATAAATGACTTAGAGTAACACTATCATAGTCTGACTGGGGTCTGTGGGTTAACCTAAAAATGACTTAGAGTAATACTATTGTAATGTGCCAGGGATATGTAGGTTATAATACGAAAAAAAACCATGAATGGGTTTTTTCGCTTATAGTTAACAGGTGTGAGATTTTTTTTTTTTTTTTTTTCAATACCCATGAAGGTTTCTGAAATGAAACTGGAAAAATTCAATGGGGGCCGCCATTTTGGATATGTTTAAAATGCGGCCGGTCCGACGTATAAAACACAGTTTGAAACATATTGTCATCTAGTCAATCATTATTAATTCTAAATCGATGTTTAAGCTAATAAAAGAACTGCGTAATTTCGTGTGAACAGACAATTTTAAGAAAAAGCGAAAAATGCGTGGAACTGAGAATGAAATATTTTGTTCCAGTTTGTCAAAATAGCCGACTAGTACCGTACTAATCAAGGTGATCTAGACGTACGCCATTTATAGCAAAGCGCTTTACAGACACAACGAAAAATTGCCGTTTGAAATCTTAAATTTTACTGTATCCCGAATAATGACGACTTAAGACGTATCTGGTGAAATATTTAAATAGAAACAACTCCAATGTATCGTCTAAAGTGTTGGTAAGTAGGCCTAACATTATATTGTAGAGATGTCGGCAGTTTTCGCGAAAATCTTCAATCATGACTGTCGGACAACAAATTCTTCGAACTGACAAATATTCAAACACATTCTCATTTTCAACCATCTGATTACTTTTACAACCTGGACTACACTACATTTACATTACAGTTGGGAATTATGCAATAAGATATAGTGAAAGAGAGTGGGATACATTTTAATTTTAATGGTACTGTGGCAAATATACAGTGTAGCGAATCCGACTTGTTATAGTTATCCAAAGTTGTGTCCCTTTGTTTAATTAGATCCATTTGTATAAACAACAAAAAGGAAAAATTAATTCTGGTTAGTACGGGTTTAAATATCCTATAAACTAAAGCCTTGAGATTTTTTAGAATCAGATACATGCATATATGGTCATTGCTCACAATGCATACCCAGCCTGTTGTTTATTTTCTTTATAATTTACCCTTTCCCACATACAATAAAGATGCAGCAGACGACTTTGAAGTTATCAAGTCCGAAAGATCTAGATTCAGCTAACCAAGTGTTCAAAATAGCTAAATTAGCTATCGCTTGAGTCTACAGCAGTACAAAAACCAAATGAAAAGTATTTGTAGACAAAGACCATGGCTGTATTCATATTAAACTAACTAACCGAACACTAGGTCATGTGCTATTAAAAGCTATTATTAAACTGGTTGATCCAGTTAACAAAATCCTAGTGTAAATACTGGTGTATTGCTATTGCGATAGAGAGGGAGACCCGTGTTATCGTCAAGCTTTTTTATAAATTGTCTATTAGTAATATATCTATTTACATTTGAAACTTATTTTCAACAATTGAGTATATGATGGGTAAATCAACAATTTCTCTCATGTCACATTATTTATGTATTAAAATCCACCAAGGGGCTTGTGAATTGTTCCAAACTTCACATGTAATCACATGAGTGTGGTATTTCAATGGTTAGATATTAATATTTTTCTGATTATGTAAGATATGATTCAACATTGTACTGTAATCACACAGGAAACTTGTTATACTTGTACCAAAATGACAAACATTTGTTTCTAGCTATGTTTTTATTTATATTTCAGGTATATTCAGGCCACTTAATTTGTGTTCGACCAAGCAAGAAAAAACAATTTCCTGTCCCTGATATGGGTAATTTTAAATAGTAGACAACACCAGCAAGAAGACCTCTTGTAAGACACCAATTGAACTCAATGTCCCTGTACAGCTCGATACAGAAAAAGATAAAGGCGTTAATTCCCATCATGGAATGCGATACTGAGTCAAACCTGTCCTACACAGGCTACATTGGACCTCGTTTAGTGACCACTTATATACACATTACTGTAACGTGCCGGGCTTAAGGCGCAGAAGATCCCTTCAGCGAAAAGTATACTCGACCCTGAAGGGGTCCACTTGCCTTATATCTAACCCTAAGACCATCACTTCGAACCGGTGATGCTAATTTGCATATTCGTTACAATACTTCCCACTCCGAGAAGACTCGTCCCGAGTCTTGGCCTGGGAAACCCATGGGTAAGGCAACTCCAATATGGCAGTTGTCTTCATCCCACCGCTGCCACCAATTATGTAACGTGTCGAGCGGATGATTATAATGAATTTACTTTAGCTATCGACTTTCAAATGATTAGAGAATAACTAAAGAAGCGGTCGGACAATATCCTATATAATGTACAGCTTTCTGCTTAAAACAATGATTGACAATTGTTGGATAAAGGAGTATTGTCTACCTGACAATGCATTAATCAATCATGTAAATTACATAGAAATCAAACAAATAATTAGATATGGCTAAAGGAAGTGTATGGATGCCGTTATATTCTACTTGGTAAACGGTTCAACCTATCTGGACCCAATCAATGATTTCGGTGATTGTATCCAGTCTATAACGCACCGATACAGTATGCCTGTAGCACGTCTACTGATCGGTTCCAGTCCAGACTGATTCCTTCACTGCTCCAGTCGGCTTGACTCGGTCACAGACTCAGTCCTGTATATATCGCCTAAATAATAATGCGACCCGGTGCTATAGTTTTATCTATGGACAATACACATGATCCCGGTTTGCAAATGAATGAATCCGGGTTGCAAGTTGTATGTCCTAAATAATAACTCTCTCTGACCAAAGTCCCAATAATTATTTAATTAATTAGCCAAAGTGGTGTTCTCTCTTTTATTTCAACGATGTGAACAGCATGCAGAGCTGTGGAGAACTGACTAAATTATCGCGAGTTCCCCTTTTTATATACACAGTATCCAACTGTCGGACATGCGCAGTATACCATTTTCTAATGATCCATAACCTAACAATATCTTTGTTGTACAATTATTTAAACGCTTCTAAACAATATCAAACAATTGTATACAAAATAAACGAAGGTAGGCGACGAACGAACGTACTTACATTATTATGCAACTTGCAGAAGAATTATTATATATGAATTACTGCTTGCGGAAGTTTGCGATATGCAAAACGAAAGTTGGGCCTAGACTAAATAATCAACAGAAATTCCGGAACGGATCGGCCTAAGTTCGTCACATTACTAAGAATTCAGAAATTTCTAAATTAGTTTTTGCTTGGTGATAAAATCATGGCTGTGAGAGATTTTACTATAGCCGGTGATTTTTGTGCTAACATTCTAGATTTCATGAAGGGAAGGAAACAACTTTCATAAGCAGAGACAATAGAAACTTGATGGATCTGACAGCTACTGTCGGAGCATATTCATGTAGTGCTGGCAAATTTGTGATTAAAAAACTCTGAAAACAGAGCTTGGCATAATAGTCATTGGAAAGAATAAATACTATTCTTTTAAGGACAGCAGTATTCAGAGAATCAATGATTGAAGAGGACACTTTAGATCAGATAATTCTGATTAACACTGAAAGTGTTTCGTTTTTATTCATGGACTCGTAATCATATGAAATAAATCCAATCATAGCTGTTATCATTTAACGCATGAAGTAAATAAACTGAAAAATAAGCAAATTCTTAAATAGCGTTTTCTCACATAAATCAGACTACAGCAGACCTATTTGAAAACAACTCTGCAAAAACCTGTGCAACATCTATCAAAGGCCATGTAATAATTGTATACAATAGAAAACATTATGACAAAAAGAGAAATTACTTGTCAGGATTTTCTGATTTTACAATAATGTTATTTAAAGTTATAACTTCATCATTTTAAGTCATCTGCATGTGGGACAGGGTTAAACACTTATACATGCTTGAACATATAGCTTTGGGGAAAAACATTTTATATTGTGACAAATGATAAATATAATTTGATGTTATTCCTGAAAAGAAAATATTTTTGGAAAGGAAGAAATTCATCATTATCAGCATGTTCTCCTTTTCCAACAATTTTCGAGAAAAAATTGGAATGCATCTCCTAATATAATATCTGTCCATAGAAAACTTTTTAAGGATGGAAGAATTTTTTCTAATAGGAGAAATTTCTCCTTCCCTACAATTATTCAAGAAGTTGTCTGCTACTCTTCCACAGCCAAGCATTACAAGTTTTTAGCATTTTAATTTAACCTGTTACCTTAACCCTTTCCCTCATATAGACGCTTTCTGACGCCTCTGCAGCAGACGGCTTTTTGAAAACAGTGACAAAAGAAGAAATTGCCCAAAACGTGCAATTTCTCCTTTTGCCACAATGTTTTCCACTTTTTGTCATAGGTTATCCATTCAATTATGAAGATTTTCCACATTTTGACAAAATACTTTCGAAGTCGTCTGCTGCAGAATTGTCGTATGAGGGAAAGGGTTAAAGTAAATTGTGTACATGTAAATTATTTTTAGATTCTTTCTTAGTTACCCTTTCCCACATACAGACGCTACATCAAAAGTAGTCTGTTAGTGGTAAAGGGTTAAACATTTTCTACATTTAGATGCAAATTTCTGACGCCTCTGCAGCAGACACATTTTGAAAACATTTTTGCAAATGGAGAAATTGCTCAAAATTGGCAATTTCTCCTTTCGCCACAATGTTTTCATCTCTATTTAATTAATTGAGATTTTCAGTATTTTTAGCCCACCTATGCATGAAGTGCAAGGTGAGCTTTTGTGATCGCTCACCGTCCGTTTTCCTACAAATGACTTCTCCTCCTAAACCCAATTAACCAAATTCAAAATAATTTTACAGGTGTTCCTTGGGTGGATCTCTTTCAAACTTGTTCAAAGAATTCTATTCCATGCAGAACTTTGGTTGCCACGGCAACAAAAAAGGGAAAATTAACCAAAACTTAAAAAAAATTCTTGTCTGAAAATAGAAGGTCGATGCCTTTGATATTTGGTATGTAGTATCATCTAGTGAACCTCTACCAAGATTGTTCAAATTATAACCCAGGGGTAAAAAATGACCCCCTTTCCGGGGCGGGGGGGGGGGGGGGGGGGAGGTCACTTGTTTTTCATAGACTCATATAGGGAAAAAACATTAAAAATCTTCTTGTCTAAGAATAGAGGGCCCAGGCCTTTAATATTTGGTATGTAGCATCATTTGGTTGGCCTCTACTAAGATTATTCAAATTATAGCCCTGGGGTAAAAAATGACCCCATCCGGTCACTTGTTTTGTATAGACTCATAAAGGGGAAAAACTTAAAAAATCTTCTTGTCTAAAAGTAGAGGGCCCAGGCCTTTGATATTGGGTATGTAGCATCATCTAGTGGACCTCTATTAAGATTGTTCAAATTATAGCCCTGGGCTCAAAATGACCCCTCCCCTGGGGTCTATTGTTTTACATAGACTCATATAGAGAAACAACTTAAAAAATCTTCTTGTCTAAAAGTAGAGGCCCCAGGTATTTGATACTTGGTATGTAGCATCATCTAGTAAACCTCTACCAAGATTGTTCAAATAATAGCCCTGTGGTAAAAAAATAAGCCCTCCCTGGGGGTCACTTGTTTGACATAGATAGGGGAAAAACTTTAAAAATCATCTTGTCTCAAACTAGAAGGCCCAGGCTTTTGATATTTGGTATGTAGCATCATTACATATAGTGGACCTCTACCTAGATTGTTCAAATTATAGCCCTTGGGTCAAAATTTACCCCTCCCCAGGGGTCACTTGTTTTACATAGACTCATATAGGGAAAACACTTAAAAAGTCCTCTTGTCATCATCTAGTGAACCTCTACCAAGCTTGTTCAAATAATAGCCCTGGGATCAAAAATGATCTCTCTCCGGGGGTCACTTGTTTTACATAGACTCATTTAGGGGAAAAACTTCTTTTCTAAAAGTAGAGGGCCCCTGGCCTTTGATATTTGGTATGTAGCATAATCTAGTGGGCCTCTACCAAGATTGTTCAAATTATAGCCATGGGCTAAAAAATGACCCCTCCCTCTGGTCACTTGTTTTACATAGATAGGGAAAAAACTTTAAAAATCTTCTTGTCTAAAAGATATTTGGTAATACCGTATGTAGCATCATCTAGTGCACCTCTACCAAGATTGTTCAAATTATAGCACTGGGGTCAAAAATGAGCCCTCCCCGGGGGTCACTTGTTTTTCATAGACTTATATAGGAAAAAACACTGAAAACTTTTTAAGTTTGATTATATCAGGTGAGCAATATAGGACCATTATGGTCCTCTTGTTAATTATACATGTACATACATACCATATAGTACTTTCTCTTTACTTAACCCTTTCCAACCTGGAACAAATCTGCAGCAAACCACTTTGAAAACATTTTGGTTTTATTTTGGAAAATGTATTAATAGGAAAGTGTAATTATTTGATAGAGTAAACAAATTGTGACAGAGGGGGAAATTGTTCATCATGAACAATGTGTCCTTTTGTCACAATGTTTTTCAAAAATGTTCTTATGCAGAGGTGGCAGAAAGCATCTACATGTCGAAAAGGATTAATCCTTAACCACTTACAGACTACTTCTGATGTATCCAATGAAATGAACACATACATTTCTCATGATGAATATTTGTTATTTTCCAACTAAGATTTGCATTAAATCTCAGAATTGCAATTTCTTATATTAAGATTTATCATGCTTTACTCAAGACTATGATCATTTTTAAGTAATCACCTTCAAATTCCTTGTATGTGAAAATGGGTTAATAAATGCTTCTCTTATGCCATTTTGTGTGTAAAATATTTTCTTTCACAATATCTACAACAATTAAAGTTAAGATTTGAGCTTTAATGTTACACTTTTACTTTTCAGCTCACTTGTGCACGAAGTGCTCAATGTGAGCAATTGTGATCACATTTTGTCCTGCGCCTGCCCGTCGTCAACAATTGCCTTGTTAACACTCTACAGGCTACGTTTTGCATCAGATCTTCATGAAAGTATATTAGAACATGTATCTCTATCAGATCTTTGACAAGTTAGAATATGGGTCATATTGGGTCAGAAACTAGGTCGCTAGGCCAAATTGAAAGGAAATCGTGTTAACACTTTGGATGTTGCATTTTTAACTTGAGCATGTTCAAACCTTTTCAGATGATTGTCTTGATGATATGTAGTCCCTTTTTCAAATATTGGTCATGTCTTTTTAAAAACTAGGTCACTAGGACAAATTGAAGGAAAATTGAGTTAACACTGTAGAAGCCGAATTTTGATTCAGCATCTTCAAATTTTGTCAGAATGTTTTTCAGAATAATATCTAGGTCAAGGTCGAATATGAGTTATGCCTGATCAAAAACTAGGTCACTAGGCCAAATTGAAGGAAAAAGTTGTTAAAACTCTGGAGGCCGCATTTCTACTATGAGCAAATTGAAACTTTTTCAAAAGGATTGTCTTGATGATATCTAGTCCATGTTCGAATATGGGTCATATCAGGTAAAACAAAAAATAGGTCACTAGGCCAAATACAGGAACATCTTGTTAACACTGGAGGTTGCATTTTAAATATTTGTCAGAATAATTGTCTTGATGTGTTTTGCATTAGAAATCATTCAGGTGAGCGATCTAGGGCCATAATGGCCCTCTTGTTTAAAGATCAATTTCAAACAAAAGGCTCAATGTGTTCCATTGTTATCACTCACTGTACGGCGTACGTCAAACGGTCAAATATTCTCTGAAACTGCTGATGCGATATTATCCAAACTTGACATGAATGTTACTTTGGTGACCCTCATTAAGAATTGTTATACAATTTATATTCTACCTATAAATTGGTTTGCTGCGATTTCAGAATGAGGTGGAAATTGCAAAACTTTAAAAATTGTTCTCCTGTGAATCCGCTTCTTCGAATTCCAAGATGTTCTACGGGTGACCCTCTACAAAATGGTTCAAGACATATTGATTGGGTGAAAAGGGTAGTCTCCAAGTGGCATCAGAAAAGGGTTGGAATAATCGTCTGTTTTAGGGATAGAATTAAGCAGAAATGTTACCCCCTACAATATTTGTTCCAGCCTTTCAGACCGGTTTTAAAAGGTAGTCGCCAGGTGACATCAGAAAAGGGCTGAAAAGAAGAAATTACCCAACGACCCCCGTCTAGTCAAATACTTTTAAAAATCAACTATAATTGCCAAATTATGCTGTTTAATTTTAAGTGTTTTTTCGAAAATAGGTAGCACCTATAGATATATTATAAATGAATAGAGTAAAACTATCATAGTGTGACTGGGGTCTGTGGGATAAACTATAAATGACTTCGAGTAATACTATTGTAATGTGCCTGGGGTCTCTGGGTTAAAATATAAATGACTTAGAGTAACACTATCATAGTCTGACTGGGGTCTGTGGGTTAACCTATAAATGACTTAGTGTAATACTATTGTAATGTGCCAGGGATATGTAGGTTATAATATAAATGACTAAGAGTAAAACTATCATAGTTTTACTAGGGTCTGTGGGTTATAATATAGATGACCTAGGGTAACACTATTATAGTATGACTGGGGTCTCTGGGTTAAACTATACATGAGCTTAGGTAACACTTTCATAGTGTGACTGGGGTCTGTGGATTGAACTATAAATGACCTCGGGTAACAATAACAGATTGTGACTAGAGTATGTGGGTTATAATATAAATGAACTAGGGTAACAATATCATAGTTTGACTGGGGTCTGTGGGTTACTCTATAAATGACTTAGAGTTACACTATCATAATGTGATTGGGGTATGTGGGTTAAACTATAAATGACCTCGGGTAACAATAACAGATTGTGACTAGGGTCTGTTGGTTATACTATAAATGACCTAGGGTAACAATATCATAGTGTGTCTGGGGTAAGTGAGTTAATGTATAACTGGCCTCGAGTAACAATTACAATTTGTGACTATGGTCTGTGGGTTATACTTTAAATTACCTAGGGTAACAATAACAATTTCTGACTAGGGTCTGTGGGTTAGTCTATATATCACCTAGGGTAACAATATCATAGTGTGACTAGGTTCTGTGAGTTTAATATAAATGACTTAGGGTAAAAATATCGTAGTGTGACTAGTGTATGTGGGTTATGCACTAAATTACCAAGGGTAACACTATCATAGTGTGACTAGGTTCTGTGGGTTATACTATAAATGACTTAGAGTAACACTATCATAGTGTGACTGGGGTCTGTTGGTTATACACGTAATTACCTAGGGTAACAATATCATAGTGTGACTGGGGTCTGTGAGTTTTACTATAAATGACTTAGAGTAACACTATCATAGTGTGACTGGGGTCTGTTGGTTATACACGTAATTACCTAGGGTAACACTATCATAGTGTGACTAGGTTCTGTGGGTTATACTATAAATGACTTAGAGTAACACTATCATAGTGTGACTGGGGTCTGTGGGTTATGCACTAAATTACGAAGGGTAACACTATCATAGTGTGACTAGGTTCTGTGGGTTATACTATAAATGACTTAGAGTAACACTATCATAGTGTGACTGGGGTCTGTTGGTTATACATGTAATTACCTAGGGTAACACTATCATAGTGTGACTAGGTTATGTGGGTTATAATATAAATGACTTAGAGTAACACTATCATAGTGTGACTGGGGTCTGTTGGTTATACACGTAATTACCTAGGGTAACACTATCATAGTGTGACTAGGTTCTGTGGGTTATACTATAAATGACTTAGAGTAACACTATCATAGTGTGACTGGGGTCTGTGGGTTATGCACTAAATTACCTAGGGTAACACTATCATAGTGTGACTAGGTTATGTGGGTTATACTATAAATGACTTAGAGTAACACTATCATAGTGTGACTGGGGTCTGTGGGTTATGCACTAAATTACCTAGGGTAACACTATCATAGTGTGACTAGGTTATGTGGGTTATACTATAAATGACTTAGAGTAACACTATCATAGTGTGACTGGGGTCTGTTGGTTATACACGTAATTACCTAGGGTAACACTATCATAGTGTGATTAGGTTCTGTGGGTTATACTATAAATGACTTAGAGTAACACTATCATAGTGTGACTGGGGTCTGTTGGTTATACACGTAATTACCTAGGGTAACACTATCATAGTGTGACTAGGTTCTGTGGGTTATAATATAAATGACTTAGAGTAACACTATCATAGTGTGACTGGGGTCTGTGGGTTATGCACTAAATTACCTAGGGTAACACTATCATAGTGTGACTAGGTTCTGTGGGTTATACTATAAATGACTTAGAGTAACACTATCATAGTGTGACTGGGGTCTGTGGGTTATGCACTAAATTACCTAGGGTAACACTATCATAGTGTGACTAGGTTCTGTGGGTTATACTATAAGTGACTTAGAGTAACACTATCATAGTGTGACTGGGGTCTGTTGGTTATACACGTAATTACCTAGGGTAACACTATCATAGTGTGACTAGGTTATGTGGGTTATACTATAAATGACTTAGAATAACACTATCATAGTGTAACTGGGGTCTGTTGGTTATACACTTAATTACCTAGGGTTACACTATCATAGTGTGACTGGGGTCTGTGGGTTATGCACTAAATTACCTAGGGTAACAATATCATAGTGTGACTAGGTTCTGTGGTTTAAACTATTAATGACTTAGAGTAACACTATCAAAGTGTGACTGGGGTCTGTGGGTTTTACATGTAATTACCTCGGGTAACACTATCATAGTGTGACTGGGTTTTTGGGGTTAAACTATAAATGACCTCGGGTAACAATATCATAGTGTGACTGGTGTCTGTGGGTTACACTATAAATGACTTAGAGTAACACTATCATATTGTGACTGGGGTCTGTGGGTTATATACTTACTTATCTCGGGTAACACTATCATCGTGTGAGTGGGGTTTGTTGGTTATACTATAAATGACTTAGAGTAACACTATCATAATGTGTCTGGGGTCAGTGGGTTACACACTTAATTACCCGGAATCCGCTGTGGTCGAGTGGTTAGCGTCGGGGATTTTGAAACCGGGTGTCCCGGGTTCGATCCCCAGTCGCGGCACTACGGTCATGGTGGAGTGCCCTTGGGCAAGGCACATTTTCTAGCCTAGTACTGGTTTGTTTACCCAGGGATCATGAATACTTAAATTTAATTGCGCGCTAAATGACCTTAGCTGTCGATGCGCCATAAAACAATATACATTCATACACTTAATTACCCCGGGTAACATTATCGGATTGTGACTTGGGTATATGGGTTATACTCTAAATGACCTAAGGTAACACTATCATAGTGTGACTGGGTTATGTGGGTTGTACACGTAATTACCTAGGGTAACACTATCATAGTATGACTAGGTTATGTGGGTTATACTATAAATGACTTAGAGTAACACTATCATAGTGTGACTGGGGTCTGTGGGTTATACACTTACTTACCTCGGGTTACACTATCATAGTGTGACTGCGTTATGTGGGTTATACTATAAATGACTTAGAGTAGCACTACCATAGTGTGACTGGGGTCTGTTGGTTATACTATAAATGAATTAGAGTAACACTATCATAATGTGTCTGGGGTCAGTGGGTTACACACTTAATTACCTCGGGTAACACTATCGGATTGTGACTTGGGTATATGGGTTATACTCTAAATGACCTAAGGTAACACTATCAGATTGCGACTGGAGTCTGTGGGTTATTCCTAGGGTATACATATTTTTTTGGGGCGTTTCTGTGTTAAAATGTGTGTTACTTGTATTTACCAATGGAGCTGTCGAAACTATACGTACGACGTTGAATAATTGAATGACAACAGAATAATACTATTTTTTTTTAGAAGAATATGAAGTCGATACAAGTAGATGAAGTAGCACAATTTCAGTTGAACTATTAGGAGTGAGATACAATTTTATACTTTATACCTGTATACACCAGAAGAGCAAATATGACGAAACAAATAATAAAACTACAGTTTTCCTTTATTCAAAGCAATGTATGTTTTAATGTTCCGGTCGAAAAAAAAAAACAGTTTTACAAAACATACTTGAAAATACAAAAAATACAAAGACAATTGAGCTATATTCGATAACAACTATGTTCAAGATGTTTGGTCAGATAATAT
The DNA here is from genome assembly GCA_031761405.1 of Serripes groenlandicus. NCBI lineage: Eukaryota > Metazoa > Mollusca > Bivalvia > Cardiida > Cardiidae > Serripes > Serripes groenlandicus. The sequence continues at coordinate 17,050,747 of JASEVX010000008.1, read as the reverse complement.
ATCCGTATTCGAAACATCGAGCTACCTATCGTTCTATGTTTTAAATATTTATTCTCGCTCTCTCATTGTTTTTTTTTGTAATCTCTCTGTCTCTCTCTCCTCCATATTTCTCTCTCTCTCTCTCTCTCTCTCTCTCTCTCTCTCTCTCTCTCTCTCTCTCTCTCTCTCTCTCTCTCTCTCTCTCTCTCTCTCTCTCTCTCTCTCTCTCTCTCTCTCTCTCTCTCTCTCTCTCTCTCTCTCTCAACAAATTTTCAGTCATATCACGACGGCCAGTTCTCCCTTTCCTCCTCATATAGACGCTTTCTGACGCCTCTGCTGCAGCAGGCGGCTTTTTAAAAACATGACGACAAATAAAGAATTACTCAAAATGAGCAATTCCTCCTTGTGTCACCATGTTTTCAACTCTATTCAATGATTGTTCTTTCACTTAAAGGGCTTTTCTGTGCTTCTGTTAGACATTTAAAAAGTCGTCTGCTGCAGATTTGTCGTATGTGGCAAAGGTCTAACTTATCATTATTGATACGTTCGTCGAAAACGTACCTTAATCGTCAAATTCAGAACTACTATGTATTCTGTGATAGCAATTGTTTATTTCAATTCAATATATGCCCTGTCATACGAAAACCAACCTTCGTTTATTTTGTTTGGCAATAACGTTTATATTGGGTACTTAAACCGTCGATATTATTTTAAAATGTACTAGCTGGGGTTTTCAGTTCTCAAGCACTTGAAATACTGAATAGCTGAGATAGATGTTCCTGATCAGACACTTACACTGGTACGTATAAAGTAAGCAGACGAATCTTGTTGAAACCTATTGGTAAGTCGGCTTAACTTAACTATAATGATAAATATTCTTACTCTCACAATTGTATTTCTCGACGATATTAAATCGATCCCGACCTTTATCAAAAGATGTTTATTAATATGAAGTAAATGTATATTCACAAAATATGTGATTTATTTGAATGAAAGAACACATACTCGAATGACACTTAATGGTTATAGATAATAAATATACATTCACGCTATACATATTTGCTGCTTAAGGATCATTTGCTTTGCAATATCCCAAATGAATGGTTTATTTTCCTACATGTTACAGTTTTCCTATTGCTGAGTTCCAAACATATAATCCCAGAAATAGCCGTTCCACGAGAAAACCAACACTATGGACTCTGCGTAATGTATCGAACCAGATCAGCCTGTGCAGGATAATCCGGGCAGATACACTCCATCTCAGGGTAATAGATGTATAGAGTAATGGTTCCTGAAACAGAAAACCCACAGGAGGTGAACGGTGTTTGCTCGGATCCGGATCCGGATCCGGGTCAATACATAACGCAGAGTCCATAATGTCGATTTCTCGTAAAACTGCTCACATATATATCATAATTCTCTTGTTATCCTATATTCCTACTACTACATATAGAAATAGTAATCATACCCTTGCAATCCTCTCTGCAAAGTAAGGAAGTCCATCCTTTCAACTTTACAGTACAGACCGACTAGAGTTCGAAACCATACCTTCCTCGCTTTCCTACAACAAATTTGCAGCAGACGTCTTTAAAAATGTCTACTAAAAACATATCTCCTTTTGCCACAATTTGTTCAATAGTCTTCTGCTGCAGTCTCGTCAAAATGCGACTACAAGTGGGAAAGTGTTAACTTCCTCGCTCGAGGTGGGAGCTTTTTAAAACACGACACCAAGGCGGTACACTGCCCCACACACATTTAAATAAGCATTAATGATTTATTCTCAATTCCCGTTTAGTAATGAAAATGTTGTTAACGTATATTGTTATCAATTATAAATGTAGTTTAGACCAGTTAATACGGTTTTAATCTATACAATTAACTACCGCCTCATTGAACGTTTGTCTTCTTAAAGCTTATAAAGCGTAACATACTGTCATTGAATATTGGTTTGGACTATGTGAATTAATCTGTTTGTCCAAAAACCTAAATATAGGTCATAAGCAACATAACATAGAAAACAGAAAACAAAATATATATTTAAATAACTTAGCATACTTTCAGTTAAATAGTTGTTATTGTCTAATGAGTCGATATTCCGAAAGATCACTGAATCAAAACGCACTGACTCCGTTTATTAAAAATGTAGACAACAGCGCTTTACCAATACTGGAAAATAACTCCACATGACGATATCACAGCCCAATACACGAACACGATTGCAGGATTATAATTTAATTATATCATTTCATTTGATACAGACGCAATTTCACATATATGCAGCAGGCGATTATTGAAACATCGAAACATTTTGACAACATAAGTTTGGTTTACAATTTATCCTTTTGACCCAATGATTTCAACTCTTTACACTAATTATGCTTTCATTTTTAGAGATTTTCCATGTTTTAGCAAAGTTGCTTTTTAAATCAGATTTGCTGTATGAGGGAGATAGTTAAACGTGTCAACGAGAAAAGCTTTTTAGCATTGCGATCGTTGATTATCTGAAGACTTGCAGACTTCAACATCATTCGTTTCTGCGTGATTGATCTATCTATATCTCGTTACCTGACATTTTAATATTGAAGTTCTGAACTAAACGAGGTACAATTCAGTCAGAGAATCTTAATTTAAGTAAATTTTAGACAGAAAAAAAACCTCAATACAAGTGAATCTAAGACAGATAATCTTTAGGCAAGTGGAATTGGGACAGAGAATCTTAATTCAAGTGAACTTGAGAAAGACAACCTGAATTCAAGTGAAATTGAGACTGACAACCTTAATTCAAGTGAATTTGAGACAAATCATATTTACTAAAGTGTATTTGGGACAGATAATCTTAATTCAAGTGAATTTGAGACAGATAATCTTAATTCAAGTGAATTTGAGACCGATCATTTTAATTCACTTGAATTTGAGACGGATAAAATTAATTCAAGTGAATTTGAGACGGATAATCTTAATTCAAGTGAATTTGAGACGGAGAATATTATTTCAAGTGAATATGATACGGATAACCTTAATTCAATTGAATTTGGGACAGAGATTTTTATTTCAAATGAATTTGACACGAAGAATATTAATTCAATTGAATTTGAGACGGATTATCTTAATTCAAGTGAATTTGAGACATATCAATTTAATTCAAGTGAATTTGATACGGGTAACCTTAATTTAATTGAATTTGAGACAGATAATCTTAATTCAAGTGAATTCGAGACTGAGAGTTTAAATTCAAGTGAATATGAGACAGATAATTTTATTTCAAATACATTTGAGACCTTTTTTTTAATTCAATTGAAAATGAGACAGAGAATCTGTATTCAAGTAAATTTAAGATTGATAATCATAATTTAAGTGGATTTGAAACCAATAATTTTAATTCAAGTGAACATGAGACAGAGAATCTTTGACAGAGAATCCTAATTCAAGAGAATTACAAACAGAAAATCTGAATTCAAGTGAATTTGAGACAGTTAATTTTAATTCAATCAAAAATGAGACAGATAATCTGTATTCAAGTGAATTTGAGACAGATAATCTTAATTCAATGGAATTTAAGAGAGAAAATCTGAATTCAAGTGAATTTGAGATTGATAATCTTTACTCAGGTGGATATGGGACACCTGAGTTGTTTGGGGAAATGTCAGTTATTTAATAACCTAAGCTGTTGCCATGATCTTCCAGATAGAATTTCCCTAGGACAGGAATGAATACATTGTGGGAAGATGAGACATTGTCCATCAGTTGAAATTCCTGGTTTCCCCATGATGTTTTTCTTTGTTTTACGCATTACATGTATATGTATCGAAAGTCATATGTAAGGGCCGAAACTCTTCGAAGGAAAGAGCGAAGTGTGAACGTGAATCGGTGCGAATGTCTTTGTTAGAAACGAGAACCAGTCTTTGACAAGAACGGTGTGGACGTTAAATGAACAAGAGAAAATGTAATCTGTACTGAAAACTAGAAACAGTTATTCAAAATTTGGTGAGTAACTCAATGAAAGAATATATAAATAGTGTGCAGGCCTTTTGATGTTAATTATGCATCGTTATTGACGAAGATATGTGAACATTTGAAGTCTGCAAAATATGTCAACAAACATCAACAAACATGGCGGCGCCCAGTGTAACACAAGTTTTCAGTTTTCGGTTTCGTTCTCATGTTATTTCTGATTATTGCATTCTCACCTATACTTATGTCATAATTGGAAAACATTTTGATTCAGGAGATTATTACTCTTTGTATGCAAATACATCTGCATCACCGTTCGTTTTGTGAACATGTTGTGCAAAGGTAATCTGGATTCTAAAAAGACCTTGTTATCGTAGAAACACGCCTTTAATTTCTTTATTAAGAGTACACGTAATCATGTTGATATAAATTGGGTACTCTCATTGTAGTCATTACACAATTTAGTGGCAATAATCGGCAATTGGATATGTTGATCATTTTAATTTGGAAGCTATGTGTTGTTAGAGTTTATGGGGAGTTCTCTCCCGTGTGTCATGTCTCATAGTGTGATATTGAATGTATTTACTTTTTAGATCCAGTGCACTACTGTAGTCTTACTCATTAGAGCTAGATTCATGTTAGAAATATCACAATAAATTAATGTTCTTGGTCATCTATGAAAGTTGTTACTGTAACCTGCTATTTTTGAAGTTGAAATGATAAAAGTCATAGGTTCGATAAACAGTTTCTGATTCTTGTTATAAATTGTGAGATCCCAAATTAGATAGGTGTAATGCGATGTAGGAAAGCACGATATGATCTCTCTACATCTTACATTTTAATATCAAAGTTATGAGCTAAACTAGGTACAGTCGAGTGAAATTCAGACAGAAAACCTTAATTCCAGTGAATTTGAGACAGAGAACCTTAATTCAAGTTAATTTAAGAAAGACAACCTTAATTCAAGTAAATTTGAGAATGAGAATATTAATTCAAGTGGATTTCGGACAGAGAATCTTAATTCAAGTGAATTTGAAACAGATAATCTTAATTCAAGTGAATTTGAGACTGAGAATTTTAATTCAAGCGAATTTGAGACGGAGAATATTAATTCAAGTGAATTTGAGACGGATAATCTTAATTCAATTGAATTTGAGACATAGAATTTTTATTCAAGTGAATTTGGTACGGATAACATTAATTCAATTGAGTTTGAGAAAGAAAATCTTAATTCAAGTGAATTTGAGACGGATAATCTTAATTCCAACGAATTTGAGAAGATTAATTGAAGGGAATTTGAGACGGATAATCTTAATTCAAGTGAATTTGAGCGAAACAATTTTAATTCAAGTGAATTTGAGAGGAATTATCTTCATTCAATTGAATTTGAGACAGACAATCTGAATTCAAATTTATTTGAGACAGAGAATTTTAAATCAAGTGAATTTGAGACGGGTAATCTTAATTCAAGTGAAACTGAGACAGATAATCTGTATTCAAGGGAATTTGAGACAGAAAATATGAACTGAAGTGAATTTGAGACAAATAATCTTTACTCAGTTGATATGGAACATAGAATCTGAACTAAAGTGAATTTGAGACAGAGAATCTTATTTCAAGTGGATTTGAGACGGTAACTCTTCATTCAAGCAGATTTGAGGCAGATAATCTTAATTCAAATGAACTTGAAATAAAGAATTTAATTCAAATGAGTTTGTGACAGATAATCTTAATTCAAGTGAATTTGAGGGAAACAATTTTAATTCAAGTGAATTTGAGAGGGATTATCTTCATTCAATTGAATTTGAGACAGACAATCTGAGTTCAAATTTATTTGAGACAGAGAATTTTAAATCAAGTGAATTTGAGACGGGTAATCTTAATTCAAGTGAAAATGAGACAGATAATCTGTATTCAAGGGAATTTGAGACAGACAATATGAACTGAAGTGAATTTGAGACAAATAATCTTTACTCAGTTGATATGGAACATAGAATCTGAACTAAAGTGAATTTGAGACAGAGAATCTTATTTCAAGTGGACTTGGGACGGTAACTCTTCATTCAAGCAGATTTGAGGCAGATAATCTTAATTCAAATGAACTTGAAACAAAGAATTTAATTCAAATGAGTTTGTGACAGATAATCTTAATTCAAGTTAATTGTTGCAGAGATTCTTAATTCAAATGGATTTTAGATAAATAATCTTAATTCGAGTGAATATGAGACAAAAACATAATTAAATTAAATTTGAGAAATAAAAACTTAATTCAAGTGAATCTGAGACATATTAACTTAATTCAAGTCAATTTGAGACGGAAAATCGAAATACAAGTTATTTTGAGATGGATAATCGAAATACAAAGTGAATTTAAGATGGGTAATCGAAATACAAAGTGAATTTGAGACTGGAAACCGAAATTCATGTGAATTTGCGACGGATGAATGTGTGGAACATAAACATACTGTTCATCTTGAACAATGATTTTGCCCAAACGATTTCAAATGTTGTATGCTTATGAAGTAATACCGTTGACTTATAATGTTAAGTTAGCTTGTCTACATAGCAATATCGTTGGCTTATAATGTTAAGTTAGCTTGTCTACATAGCAGTATCGTTGACTTATAATGTTAAGTTAGCTTGTCTACATAGCAACAAAGTTATCCTTTTATAAGCTAACTTTAATTCTTAACAACACTAACTCATAATAAAATGTGTTGCGTTTAACACGCGCTACACTCGTATAGTGTTTCCATTGTTATAAACAAACACTAACTCATAATAAAATGTGTTGCGTGTAGTTTAACACGAGCTACACTCGTATATTTTAACACGCGCTACACTCGTATAGTTTAACACGTGCTACACTCGTACAGTGTTCGCATTGTTATAAACAAACACTAACTCATAATAAAATGAGTTGCGTATAGTTTAACAGGCGCTACACTTGTATAGTGTAACACGCGCTACACTCGTATAGTATTCCTATTGGTGTAAACAAACACTAACTCATAATAAAATGTGTTGCGTATAGTTTAACACGCGCTACACTTGTATAGTGTTCCCATTGTTATAATCAAACACTAACTCATAATAAAATGTGTTGCGTAAAGTTTAATAAGCGCTACACTCGTATAGTGTTCTCATTGTTATAAACAATACTAACTCATAATACAATGTGTTGCGTACAGTTTAACACGCGCTACACTCGTATAGTGTCTCCATTGTTATACACAACAATAACTCATAATAAAATGTGTTGCGTATAGTTTAACACGCGCTACACTCGTATAGTGTCCCCATTGTTATAAACAACAATAACTCATAATAAAATGTGTTGCGTATAATTTAACACGTGCTACACTCGTATAGTGTCCCCATTGTTGTAAACAAACACTAACTCATACTAAAATGTGTTGCGTATAGTTTAACACGCGCTACACTCGTATAGTGTTCCCATTGTTGTAAACAAACACTAACTCATAATAAAATGTGTTGCGTATAGTTTAACACGCGCTACACTCGTATAGTGTCCCCATAGTTGTACACAACAATAACTCATAATACAATGGGTTGCTTATAGTTTAACACGCGCTACACTCGTATAGTGTCCCCATAGTTATACACAACAATAACTCATAATAAAATGGGTTGCGTATAGTTTAACACGCGCTACACTCGTATAGTTTAACACGCGATACACTCGTATATTGTCCCCATTGTTATAAACACCAATAATACTTTTATAATACAGGTTTTACCTGTCGCTTATTAATGTTCGTCTGTCTTCGTTAACGTTCGGCTTTGTAATCGTTACCCACGTATGTGGTTATTCTACCTTATACGTTAAGGTAGATTGTTAAGATGTCACGATCCTGATAGGCTCGTTGTACGAACAAAGAAGTTCAGATGTTTAAGGCAACTCTTTATGGGTTCGATTCTCCTGCTATGCGAACATGCTTTCTATTTCTTTCATATTTTTTTTCTTTCCTATCTTGACATTTAATCTAACTTACGTTCGACTATCTCTTTTCTTTTCAGAAAAATTCAATTAGTTAATCATGAGATTCCTCTCTCCTTCAATGTTCTCAATATAAATGTAATCTTGCGCTAACATTCAACGTATCGTATCGTCACACATTTGCTTTTATAAGATAAATTCGTAAATATAGAGTACTTTTAATTTTTATATAAAACGTCACGAATATTTATGAGTGCCATGTAAATTCTGTTTACCAATATTAAAGTATAACCGTAATGTATGTTTATCAAATAAGTAAGTGCTGTTGTTTTGACATCAGATCGTCGTACATGAATAGTAAGTAATTATAATTTAAACCTAATTAATTTACATTGTGAAACAAGCTTTAAGCTGATATCACCAGTTACCATGCTCGATGTCTGCTTCAATTAGACAAATCCAGTACTTGCGCCGTTTGTGCGTAAACAAATTCCAATGCGGGACCCGCTCAGGACGGGATTCAAACCCGAGACCTTTGGTGGTCGACGCTCTACATATACACCACTGTATTCCACTATAATGCGTTTGCCGAGAAGAATGGATAGCGATAGGAGCATTGTTTCAAATATTAACCCTTTCCCACCTGCAGACGCATTTTAGGCAAAAGCAGCTGACAACTTTTGAAAACATTGAGGCCAAAGGTGAAATTATTCATAATGAGCAATTTCCTCTATGGCCAGAATGTTTTCAACTTCATTTAACAATTAAGCTATCATTTATGGAGATTTTTCAGGTTTTTGTCACCATGTTTTCAAAGTCGTTGGCTGCAGATTTGCTGTACGTGGGAAAGGATTAAATTCATTAAATTAACAATCTTTTATTCTCCGTTTCGCCGTATGAGTTGATTCTTAATGTACCCCGTCGCAAGAAATCCGTCCTTAGTTACGTTGCTACAAGCGTGAATCCGAATCAGTCGCCGGTAAGAGTTTCTGATCTGACCAATTCCTTGTGCGCCATTGTGTCGTTCGTGTATTTTTAAAGTTTGCGAGGTCGATGAAAAACGTATCATATCTTACGTTTGTAAATAAACTAGCCAACTTGATAAACATGCCGTTTGTGTATTTTCGAAATGGCGCGCAACCACTTAAGTCCAATAGTGTAAATAATCATGAGGACTTACCGTAAGTCCGGGACATTGCTGTTGTTGATGGGTTTGACAGTCTACTAAACCTTTAGCATCCTCACAGTTATGACATTTCCTGGAACTTTGAGGTCTAAAAAGATGTCCTTGAAAAATAAAACATAAACATGATATTTGCCGTAAACTTTTAAACCCGTGTATTATGTATGCAAATAACGAAAATATGCAGTTTTTCACAAACTAGGCATTTATTTGACTACTTTGTTAGTATTTGGGTTTACTTTCTGAAAATTCTAACAAACAGTTTTTTGAAAAAAGCCTGAAGCTCATACGATTCACAATATCCTAGACGGCTTCCAATCCGACAGATTACGGGTAACGGCCATGTTGGGCATATACAAATCTCCGTCTACTGTTGTAGATTCAATACAAAGATAACGACAATCAGCTACGTGTAGGTCGGGTTACAGCAGTTCACAGACCTCATACTGGGAAATAAACTTGAGTCGAGTGTGCCGATGTAAGGGTCGTTTTGACCATCCTTAACGGGAATATATATGAGCCGTTCAACGAGAAACACAACACTTTGGACTCTGCGTGATGTATCGGCCCAGATCAGTCTGCGCAGTCCGCGCAAGCTTATCCGGGCCGACACATTCCGTATCAGGGGATTAGAGGTATAGATTAACAAGTCGTGAAACAGAAAATCCACAGGAGGGGAAAGTGTCTGCCCGGATTATCCTGCACGGTATGCTTCGGATGATCTGGGTCGAAACTTTACGTAGGTTTTCTCGTGGAACGGCTCAAATACATTGTGATTCATTTTCGCCGATGCAAACACCGTTGCTTATATAGTAGTATGTGGATAGTGCAGGTAGGTTGTATCATCGTCTACGTTGGGTTATCCTTACCTTCACACTGTAGACTAGACCACGAGTTTTCGTTTACATCAGTGATCGATATGTTATCAAAGTTTCCACATAGAGCGTTTGCAATAGATAAACTACCATTTCTAAGGTCCATGAATTCCCTCAGAATTTTTTCTTCACATCCGCAGTTTAAAACAGTTGAGTACATGTTTCTGTAAAGTAGTTTAATGGAAATAATGTTAAACAGTTATCTAGCTCTATTCCTGCGATTAGCAACACCAAGTAATATTCAAAACAAGTTAGTTCGTTGAATTAAAATCCATCGCCAAATTCTAAAAGAACGCTTGGTAATAACAGTCTCTAAAGAAATGTGTTTTACAATATGTGGACTTATAACCAAGGAACCATTTTATATATATATATTAACAATTAGTTATAGGAGCACTAGTTTGCGCTGAAACACAGTCAACCAAGTACTTGAGTCGTAAAGGGGCATCATTGGGCTACATTGTAGGTCATAGGAATAGGACCTGATCAAAACGTCTTCCAATTGGTCCGTGTGCAAAAAAACATAAGTCTACACTCAATTTATATATCAGAGATTTGGGTAGAATGACTATGTAGACTGCAGAGAGCTGATCCAATACAAGTTTTGTAAATAAGTGTTAGGCTATGACTAATGCTATGCTATGGGGAATTTGGAAGATTCCCGATTGCAACACACCAAGTCTATTAAATATTAGGTTAGATTAATTAACATGGACTCGAGTAGATATATTAAAACAAGGCTACTAAATGCTTTAACTATCCCATGATTACTTAGGGTGGGAAATTGGGTCTGAATTGTAAAGAATTTTTTATTTTTACATGGATTCAGTTTCGTTTGGATCTCACAGGAAATGTGTTTTACAAATAATTGTTATTATCACAATTGAAACAAAGGTTAAACGACTGTTACATGTACTTCCAGACATGGCATTTTAATATTACCAGAGAAGACGGAGTCTGCGTTTACTTTTTCATGCAAACATATATTTTGATTCTCGAAGATGATTTTCATTGTTGTTTTTTTAATTTGCGAAAAATTTGCTGATTTTAGAAATACATGGTAAACTGTTTTATTTAGCCTTGAAAGTCTATATTCTGCATTTAGAAATAAAAACACATTTTCTGCACTTAGCAATTAAAATACCACTACATGTAAGAAGCTAGCTATTTATGTCACACGATTATTAAAAGGAATTGACTAGGTATATCTTAAATATATTTTATGATTTGTATAATATGTTGTATTGTGGACTTATGATCTAATAACCGATTGAAATCTTGTAACTTGTTTACTGTACAAAGACATTTGAATCAACAAAATATTCAAAAACTTACAGAGAAATGTAGGTTAAAACTGAACACAACTGAGTTTTTTAAATCTAAATAATCTTTAGATATGTTTGATTTGTTTATAAAGAGTATAAAGAGAAAGTGTCGTATAACATTAAAAGAGAAAGGTGAACTTGTTAAGGATATTCTTAAAGCTTCCTATGCCAAAAGTTCGGATTCATTTCTTCCTTTGTGATTACAAATAGGGAGTATACAATAATCATTTTAGACTTTTAATTAAAACCTTTACCTCATATAGACGCATATTGACGCCTCTTCGGCAGACAACTTGTGAACACATTGTGACAATTTCTCATTTTGTCACAATGTTTTCAACTGTATTCAATAAAAATACTTTCAATTATAGAGAATGTCCATATGTTTACCTAGACGATTTCAAAGTCGTCTGCCTCGGGTTTGGGAAAGGGTTAATAACGAAGAAGTAATACTTACACGAAATATAAACTAGGTAGATAGAAAAAGGAATATCTGTCGACGTTAGTTATCAAATTGAAAGACAAATCTCTGAAAATATAAAATGTATTGGTCTTACATCAAAAGAAATGCCTTAAGTGAATGCCCACTTGGAGAAAAGTTTGCTAAAGTAAACAAGCTTTCAAAACAAGATGTTTTCAAGATGACACTATACAGAAGAATCTATGTATAGAGACAGCGCATGAGAAGACAACACTCTTATTGTTCACAGACAGTCTAAAATTGCATGTTCATTTGTGAAGAAAATGTGTATTCGGGCAACTAAAAGCGTGGTTTACATTATGACATGAAGGTCAAGGCAGGCTTGTTTTGACCTACATGTCATAATTTGATCAAGCTTATTGATGTAGACATCATGGTCCTACAACAAAGTATCAACACATGTCGGAAGAGTGTCAATGAATGCAATCGCGGTAGAAAGCTTGTCACCAATTGACACACAGTATATGTGGAAAAGCAGCCAGTTGCTTGGGAAGATTGTTATGTGGATTACTGGTGTGGGGAAGCCAGAACACACAGGAGTAGGTGAACTGGCCGCCGTGATATGACTGACAATTTGTTGAAAACGGCGTAAAACTCTAATCAATCAAGTCTCTTAAGCACAGGTTCTATCACAATATGTCTCCAGATATTAATGTACTATGAAATATACTCACTGCATGAGCCACTCCGAGCTTTGTGTTTATATTTGCATTTGTGGTATATCTCTGTTTTAAACAAAACTATAACAAATTCGAATAGTAAGATATTCATTATTGTGTGAAGTATTTAATATCTGTACAGGTGTAACACGATGGAATATCGTGATATCGACACAACAATCGCACGTTTAAATGGTGAAGCACATTTGAGCCGTTCCACAAGCAAACTAACCGTATGGACTCTGCGTAAATTATCGACCCAGATCATCATGCACAGTCCGCGCAGTCTAATCCGGGCCGACACATTCCGCCTCAGGGGAATAGAGGTATGAAGTAATCATTCCTGAAACAGGAAAATCCACAGGAGGCGAAAAGTGTCTGCCCGGGTTAGCCTACACGGCACGCTCAGGATTATTCAGGTGGATACTTTACGCAGAGTCCATAATGATAGTTTTCTCGTGGAACGGCTCAATTGTGTTTAAATCCAACGAACATTTTCTGTAAGGCTTAACATACAAAGTATTTTCAACAGACTACTTTTGGAAGAGTTAAATATACTGTGTATATATTACTTTTCTAAATATAGACACATGGGGCAGTGATTTTTTGCTATTATTCTTAGTTGTTATGTGTATGTTTTGTTATACACATGTCACTTCAATAAAAAAACAAATTGAGTATAAGTACATATTAAAACCATGTTCGTTGTTTGACACTTATACTGTGACACACAATTATACGGATTGTGCAATTTAACAATTGGCCAAGTCGTTATGGGTATAGCAGCCACTATTGTTTATGCAAATGTTGCATGTATTGACAATTGCATATTTTGAGATGTATTGATAGATGAACTGGTCATTGATACACAATCTGGTTCGAAACCACGTAAACACAATAACTAATAACGTGAAGCATTGTTCCTTAACAAACATGATGGGAAAGGGAAGCGATACTCACAGGTAAGATAATGAAGGCAAATGACTAAATACATCGCTGTCTACAGACTGTAGGTAGTTATTACCCAAAAATCTGAAAATGAGATATTATATATCAGGTAAACCAGGTCATGGCAAATGTAATGGATGTTGTAACAAGCATGTACAAAGATCGGATCGCTCGGATTTCTCCTTATCGGCATCAAGACGTATGAGCCGAATTACGAGAAAACCAACATTGTCGACTCTGCGTAAAGTATAATACCAGGAACAGCATAATGCCGCGCAGACTTACCCGGACAGACACTTTTCGCCTCCTGTGGATTTTCTCTTTCGGGCATCATTACTCTATACCTGTATCCCCCAGAGACGGAATGTGTCGGCCCTGATTAGCCTGCGCGGACTGAGTCGATACATTACGCAGAGGCCATAATGTTGGTTTTCTCCTAGAACGCATCATATATACTTCTCATAACCCTGATGCGAACGGTTTTAGTTATAACAAGAACACCTAATGTCATTACTGCACACAAATGTACAAAGTGAATTGCAATCGCTAAAATCCTTAATGATGTTTCGTGTGATTTAGCTCAACTATGATACATCTAAACTTTTTGCAAGATTTAAAAAGGCGTCATTTTCAAATAAATGTCAAAACACCCACACTATTGATTTTCATCCAATCCAATTTATCTGTTTAAATTGAAGTCGAAATAATTCCTTTTTTTTCAAAACCTTATCAAAATGCACGGGATTAGGGAAGTGTAAGAAATAGGACGGTACATACAGATTCTCCAATTTCATCAAACGATCAAAAGCGCCTGGTTGTATATGGCTGATATTGTTATGTTGTAACAATCTATAAAAGAATAAGAACAACGTCAGATACAATATCTCTATGTGTCTGTCTGTCCGTCCGCATGAGAGAGTACTTGTGGGGTGCGTGTTTTTCCTAAAGCCCACCCAACACTCTTATAAAGACACATAAATATATATCTTTTTTTTTTTTATAACAGGTATCTCATTTGCATATTAATGCTATTCATTCCGTAAAAGCGGGTTAAATAACGGAATGAATTGCATACTTGTGGGGTGCACCCCACAAGTAAAACATCATCCGTCCGTCCGTCCGTCTGTCTGTCTGTCTCTCTGTCTGTATGTCTGTCTGTCTGTCCGTCCGTCCGTCCTTCCGTCCGTCCGTCCGTCCGTCCGCATGAGAGAGTACTTGTGGGGTGCGTGTTAAAGGGGGTTAATTACGGAATGAATTGCATACTTGTGGGGTGCACCCCACAAGTAAACATCAAAGGAAATAACCCCACAAGTACACTTCCATGAGTTCGTCCGTCCGTCCGTGCGTCCGTCCGTCCGTCCGTCCGTGCGTCCGTCCGTCCGTCCGTCCGTCCGTCCGTCCGTCCGTCCGTCTGTCTGTCTGTCTGTCTGTCTGTCTGTCTGTCTGTCTGTCTGTCTGTCTGTCTGTCTGTCTGTCTGTCTGTCTGTCTGTGTCTTTCTGTCTGTCCGTCCATCCGTCCGTCTGGCTGGCTGGCTGGATGACAGATGAAGTGTGATCACATTGTGACAATTTCTCATTTTGTCACAATGTTTACAACTCTATTAAAAAAAACATACTTTCAATTATAGAGAGTGTCCATATGTTTGCCTAGACGATTTCAAAGACGTCTGCCTCAGGTGTGAGAAAGGGTTAAGAACGAAGAAATAATACTTACAGAAAACTTAAACTAGGTAGATAGGAAAAGGAATATCTGGCGACGGTAGTTATCAAATTGAAAGACAAATATCTGAAAATATGAAATGTATTGGTATTACATCCAAAGACATGCCTTAAACGAATGCCGACTTAGAGAAAAGTTTTCAAAAGTAAACATGCTTGCAAAACAAGATGTTTACAACAGAAAACTATAAAGAAGAATCTATGTATAGAGACCACTCATGGAAGACAACACTCTTATTGTTCACACACAGTCTGGAATTGCATGTTCATTTGTGCAGAAAATGTGTATTTGGGCAACTAAAAGCTTGGTTTACATTATGACATGAAGGTCAAGGCAGGCTTGTTTTAACCTACATGTCATAATTTGATCAAGCTTGTTGATGTGGACATCATGGTCTTATATACACAGTATCAACACATGTCGGAAGAGTGTCAATGCATGCAATCGCAGTAGAAAGCTTGTCACTAATGGACACACAGTATATCTGGAAAAGCAGCCAGTTGCTTGGGAAGTTTGTTGTGGGGAAGCCAGAAAACACAGGAGTAGGTGAACTGGACGTCGTGATATGACTGACAAATTGTTGAAAACGGCGTAAAACACTAATCAATCAAGTATCTTAAGCACATGTTCTATCACAACGTGGTCTTAAGCAGAGGTTCGAGTGTATCAGTACATTGTGAAGTAATGTTTCCATCGGGTGGCTTACGTTAATACATACATATAATATAAATCACTGAGCTAAAACTAAACTTAATATTAAAGACGCATCAATTAAGCAGAGGACAATAGTTCATTATATTAAAAAAAGTAGGGTCATGTGATTGTATTCGGGTGCGTGATTGGTATGTCTCCATATATTACTGTACTATGAAACATTCTCACTGCATGAGCAACTCTGACCTTTTTGTTGTGTGTGTTTATATTGGCATTTGTGTTATATCTCTGTTTTAAACAAAACTATAACAAATTCGAATAGTACGATATTCATTATTGTTTGACATATTTAATATCTCTACAGGTGTAACACGAAGGAATATCGTGATACCCACACAACAATCGCACGTTTAAAAGGTGAAGCACATTTGAGCCGTTCCACAAGCAAACCAACAGTATGGACTCTGCGTAAAGTATCGACCCATATCAGCATGCACAGTCTGCGCAGTTTATTTCGGGTCGACACATTCCGCCTCAGGGGAATAGAGGTATGAAGTAATCATTCCCGAAATAGAAAAATCCACAGGGGGCGAAAACTGTCCGTCCGGGTTAGCCTACGCGGCACGCTCAGGATTATCCAGGTCGATACTTTTCGCAGAGTTCATAATGATGGTTGTTTCGTGGAACGGCTCAAGTTTGTTTAAATCTAACGAACTTGTTCTGTAAGGCTTAACATACAAAGTATTTTCAACAGACTACTTTTGGAAGAGTTAAATATACTGTGTATATATTACTTTTCTAAATATAGACCCATGGGGCCGTGACTTTTTGCTATTATTCTTTGATGTTATGTGTATGTTTTGTTATAGACATATCACTTCAATGAAAAAAAACAAATTGAGCATAAGTACATATTAAAACCATGTTCGTTGTTTCAAACTTATACTTTGACACACAAGTATACGGATTGTTCAATTTAACAATTGGCCTAGTCGTTATGGGAATAGCAGCCACTATTTTCGGTGCAAAAGTTACATGTATTGTCAATTGCATCTTTTGAGATGTATTGATAGATGAACTGGTCATTGATACACAATCTGGTTCTAAACCACGTAAAAACAACAACTAATAATGTGAAGCATTGTTTCTTAACAAACATGATGGGAAAGGGAAACGATACTCACAGTACTGATAATGAAGGTAAATGACTAACTACATCGCTGTCTACAGACTGTAGGTAGTTATTAGCCAAGTTTCTGAAAACGAGATAATATATATCAGGTTAACCAGGTCATGTCAAACGTAAGGGATGTTGTAACTAGCATAAACAAAGATCGTATCGCTCGGATTTCTCCTTATCGGCATCAAGACATATGAGCCGATATACGAGAAAAC